>CAIGRT010029135.1:0-13431 GCA_903798405.1 Fraxinus platypoda
AGAGATTGAGAGATAATTATAAGCTATGCGATTTTTGTGTAATTCTTATAGATAAATGCGTTCATATGTGTGTGAATTTACATAGAAATATAGTAAGTTCGAGCGTATGAATAGGATTAATGTTGCTCGAGAGAGATCACTAACTACATCAGATTAATTCGATCGTTGACATGTATGAAAAATGGTTGAATGAGTTGGAATTAAATGTATGACAAATAACCCAAGTGAAATAGAAAATCCTAACTATCCAATCACATAATCTTAACTCCAGTTTTAATTTGAGTTTGTTATTTTATTTATCAGAATTTCGCTTGAAAAATAAAACTTGATTTGATCAATAGTTACCACTTTAATTTAAATTTAAATTGAAGTTATGTTAGTTTAAAAAATTTATAGTAACTAATAGTCTCTGTGGGACGATATTCGGACTTGATAAATCCACTTTATTACTTGTCACGATCCGTACACTTGCAAAATTTCACGAACAGTTAGTTTGTCAAATAAGTCAATAATGAAGGATACATGCGTTGTTTCTCTCTATGAGTACTACGTGAGTATTTCCTTTAGAAGACAATTCAGAATATCAACATTGAAGGGTTGCTTAATTGGTCAGGTTTTGGGTTTGCTCCTCAATGGTCACCAGTTTGAATCCCCTCGGGGCCACTGAGGTGAGTATCCGACCGTAAATTTCAGGGCCCCGTGGGATTAGTCGAAGTGCGCCTAAGTTGGCCCGAACATCCACGATTATCAAAAAAAAAAAAAACAATTCAGAATATCAATGAAACCATTGTAAACTCTTAAGGAACATCGTGAATTTAAAACAATCCATTCAACAATATTTTTCTAATATTTAATTTTACTTGTTACAACAAACAAATTCAATAAAATGATTTAAATTGAAGTAGCACACATGAAATATCATTTTAAATGAGTCTATATCTAATAAAACCATACAAAACAAGTTCCTATATTAGTAAATTTGTAATCGTAATTCATAGATTATAGTTCAACACACACAATTTCAAGCGCATCACAAATTTGTTGTCAAGTCATAAACGAATAAAAGATTCAATTCTATATATATATATATCCTCTTGCTTAATTAACGCTCTCAATTTGCACCTCATAAACCTTTTATTGTGCATATTGTTTTTTTAAATCCGAATACCATCAAAACCTAAGCATACTTTTTAGGCCTCCACCTAGACGGTTTCGATTTCCCACACTCAATTTTATAGAGAAGTACAAAAGGGTGGAAACTTGATTATCTTACCTCTAGATTTTACATCAAGAAGAAAATAAAATAAAATTGAAAGCAATATTACAGTTATATTTTATTCTAACTTGTCTACTCGCCATATTATTTAAATCGAAGATATGATGGTCTCTATTTGTCAAGTTTAACAATGTCAACTAACGTACCATGAATATCTAAAGACCCCAATGTCACCAACTCTTGACGCCCTCGATCCGATCCTTGACTTGCAAGCCAATTTGCTGCACCATTTCTTTCCATGTAGATGTGAGATACGGTGTTGTTGATGTGTAAGACAGTCCCAAATAACATGAGAGGGGAATAACGTGGAACTGTGTAGACCTTTAACTCTGACCCCACTCAACAATTTCCTATAATAGACTTGGAAGCTAACTTTTAGTCACATTTTGGGGCTTTTCCAGTTAACGTCGTCATCACAACAGGACTCTTATGTTTATTCCATATTTCGCGTGTTTGACGTAAAATTATGATAAATGTACATTTTATGGGTTGCATCATAGTTATATCATTGTGTGTAAATTCAAAAAGTGTTGAGCGAGAAAATGTGTTATTTTTAAAAATTGTCCAATAACGAGTTGACACGTGGCACAATGTGAAAAATAATATAAAACAAAATGTATATGTAACATGATTGTTGAATTGAACGTAAATATACTATAATGACAAGTTATTACGCATTCCAAATATGCACTGTATGTTTAAAATGTTGTTTTTTATAGGATAAATATCGTCCATGTGCTTTACCGATTGAAAACTTGTTGACTGCAAAATTATGTCGCAAGTGGATTTATTTTTGATAGTGGAGACTTAGTTTACTAACTCACATAGTTTGCACTTCGTTAGAATCAAGCTATCCAAATAAAAATTTGTTAATTTCTTAATTGAAAAGTGACGTCCTTATTTTTTATTTTTTGACATTTTCACCTTTCATTACTTAAAAATTAGAAGTTAAAAAAATTAAAAAGTGCAAACTAGTCCCAAATAAATTATTAAAAATTAGAAATTATAAATTATAAACGAGTCCCAAATAAATTATTAAAAAAATTAATTTTCTTTTTCTTATTTAAATAGAATGGTATGTTCGTCATTTCACATAATTTTATCGAGAAATTGGATAAAAATGATGATTTACGTAATCAAATATGTAATTAAAAGTGAAAGTGCCAAAAAATAAAAGGTAATGACATTTTTCACAATAGTAATGAAAGGTATGTACATTACGTGCTACTTGCCCTTTTAATAATTTATTTGAAACTCATTTGCACTTTTTTAAAAAATTGAGACCATAATTACAATTAGTTCTTTCTTTTTTTCTTTTTGTTTTATTTAAACAAAAGAGTATATTCGTCATTTCATAGCTTTTAATTGAAAAAATGAACGAAAATAACATTTTGAACAGTTAAAGGTAGAAATACCAAAAAATGAAAGATGTGGACGTTTTACACAATAATAGTGAAATATAAAGACATTATGTACCAATTATCCAAAATAAAACTTTGTTAACGAAGATAGATGACCCATTATAAGTAGAATGATTGGAGTTAAGACTAAAGGCAAAATATACTTATGATTCACTTATTAAAATAAAATGCTTCAACTTGTACAAGAAAAGATCAAGCACAGGATTTTTCAAGTTCATGAAAAGTCAACGAAGGTATCCTACCTGAGATGTATGAGGTAGACACTCGTCCCACGTGCAATTCGAATGTCGAGTCTCACCCTCACCCCCTTTTCTGAATCCACTAGAACGGAAGCCATAATAAATTATCTCCTCAGATTTGGTGATCGAGCCTCTAACATATATGTCAATTAATCGAAAATGTACAATTTCAACAACAATATGTAATAAATTAAGAGTTAGGCCGGTGGAGGATTATTCCATTTTTGACTAAAAATATTTTCCAGGATCTTCGACCAACTTGCAAGACTAAATAATACTCAATTAATGATAGACCATTAGACGAGAAGGATTTTAGTAATAATTGAATTTAAAAAATGTGGTCCACCGACCACCATATCCTCCAAGAACAATGCTACACTCATGGTGGGCCCCACCCACGTGTGAAACTCACTGTGAAGGGAGACTGTACATTTAGCAAAATTGATCCTCCAATGACCAACCTTATATTAACGGGGTATAAAAATCCCTTTGATCAAATTGAAAATCTTAATTAATTTGTTTGATTAATGGGGGACCTTTGGGTAACGTCTTTGCACGCAAATTGCCAGCACGATTTTTCCATCTCAAAATCTTGATTGAAAAATATGTTTTTTGTCATTTTCTGTGTTCTAATCGTGTCATAGTACAATCTGTTGCATTATTATTCTCAACCTTTTATTATTTAGTAATGATGATTTTTGTCCAAATATTTATTAACGTACTCTGAAATGAAGGAAAAATATTTTATCGCGCTTTTTTTATCTAAAATATGAAAGGTAAATAAATCCTTTAATGAGCTCGTAAGGGACTTTATCAACGAATCAAGATCATGTGCTAGCAGAACATTATGATAAATGAATACTTTATTAGCTTGGAAAGCGTTTAATATTTTATAATAGTTTTTACATGTGTCGTTTCTTTCAATCAAAATGGATGTACGATTTATTCGGCAACTAAAAAGTCGTTATCGACATCGCATCTTGAATAGGAGATGGGATTTATCGTCCAAAATTCGTTGTCCAATGACACATTATTTTACATTAAAGTGTCATCTAATTTTAAGTACAAGTGACGATGAGAGAAGAGCTTGATATATTAATTTAAAATGATATGCCAATCATTCATTCGGTGAACGGCAAATTAGACAGAAAATTTTGTAGACATTGCTTCTAAATCGAAGTTGGTGAAGCTAAAAGTATTCATAAATTACATTAAATTATTAATTTCTGGTTTACGCTATAGGAACGTGATGAATGTCGAACATCTTTTTAATTATCTATGATAACCTTTTCATCCTACGATGAATGGATTAAAAATAATTTAAAATATTACCTTCGTACCAACAAAAAAAAAAAATTAAATAATAATAATAATAGTAGAATCAACAACTCTCTATTTCTATTATCAAATCAACAATGTTACAATGAACGCCCAAAGCCCGAGAAATTATCAGCTTAGCTTAGTTCAATTAATTAGTCTGAACCACAACGGTTAAGTTCATTAATTACTTCGAAGGCTCCTTTGGACCACGGTCACAACAATTTACAAGGCAAGGCCCGGAAGAAAGCTAGTCTATAGTTAAGAATTGGGACCCATGAATTCATTCGACGGAGCCAAATGGCCAGGCACACGGGAGAAATACTGCATTCGACAAGAGAGGGAAAATCAAAATGAGAATAGGGCCAAAGGAATCTCAATCACTGGTCTTTTCTTTTTTTTTCTCAGATCTACTGAGGACCATTTATGTAGCCCCACAAGCGTACTTTAAAATCATCATCTTGTAGACACTAGTGGAAATCTGAATTGACGGAAAAAATGGTGATATGAATCGATCGATCCAGTACGAGAGAAGAGAACGACTGTCAGGTTTGATTTTAATGTGGGTTTACAATTTATTTTAATTTAATAGGTGGATCATTAATTAAACACGATGTTTAACATAAGCTAAGCAAGATATTTAGGCCCTGGTAAGAATTAAAATCCAAATTTTAATCTAATTCAAATTTAACAATGAATTTTCACCACATATTTTAATGGATACATTTAATCAACTTTTATCGAAATCTACTAAAAAATTGATTTTAATCCCCCACCAAACAGGGCTTAAAATATCAACACCACATGCATTGATTCCCGAATATCCCGCAAAGGGTAGCAAAATTTTTCAAAATTCCAGGTTTGTAAATTTAATTCACAGCAGGTCACTTTTAAATTGAAAACCACTTGATTCAATTTATTTGAGTGTTCAAAAGAATTGAGCATTAAATTCAAGAAGACTGATACGGTTTGCTAAATAGATGCAAGCAAAGTAAATACAAATCAAATTGCTGTCCTCTCTTTAGTAAAGCTAATGCCGTTCTCAACATCTAATTTTGTAAAGTATATCTTAATTAAAAAGAGAATCAAGATGAGAGAAACCGCAACTGAGCAATAAGCTCAAGCAGTGCTACGCAGACGGTAGCGGTTTCCTACTCATATTGTCCAATTTTGGACAGTCGACTTTACCAAACAAGTCATCAAAGTCGTAACTGATATCACATAATAGAGAACTCCCAAGGAAATGGAAGTCCAATTAGAACAATTTGCACAGATCCATGCTATTGATAAACAACGCAAAAACTATCTCATTGAAATGCTGAAAGATCATTAAGAGCACAAAAGGTTCAAAAAGTAAAATCAGCAGAAACTGCTTACCAGCTTAAGATAATTGGATTACAATAAACATCGGAAAAGTGTCCTGTATGCAGATTGTCAATTTACAATCTGATGGAAAATTTACATTATTATACAGTTTGGCCTATCGCAACAGTTACAACGTCTGCAATACCATGGCCAGAAAATCCCTGAGATCGGGAAAATCCTCCTTTTCTTGTCAAGCCCAGAAGTTACTCCAGCCACCTCCTGCATATATCCTAAGATGCACTGTTGCTGGTTGCTTTTGCCAAAGAAGTGAAACTGAATCTACAAACAACCAAGCAAAAATCACAAACCAACCCCATCCAGGGCATTTTCTACTCTAACTGAATAAATTGTGAATATTATTGGCAAAAAAGTTGGAAGATCAGAATTTTTTTAATTCTTCAACTTGTATACACAATACCTAATAAGAGGCTTCTGTGCTGGCACATGTGTTGAAGTAGATGCAGCAGTCAGCTCAAGAGGCTTTGTACGGGTAAACAGGAAAAAAATTGAAGGAAATAGTCAGTTACTATCTCGAGTCCACCGCCCGATAACATTGTCATAGCAATTCACAAATTGTACATATGGGATTTGCAACCAAATTACCCCCTAATCATGCCATTGTTTAAGACTAAATAACACCAAAACATGCGTAGGGATATGCATATGCAAGCAAACTAACTAGAAGATAATGTGAAGGATGCAACTGCTGTGATGTAATCCACTATTGTATTACGAGAAGCTCTTAATGAGTTCGTCCCCAATTCCAATCAATCTTATGGCCCAATTTATGACTTACATGGACAAACTACAGATAACACTGCTAAAATTAAGCACATAACAATGTAAAATTGAGGTAAAATGAGCAAGTAGCACGTGAAATTCTAAACTAAAAACATCTCAGCTGCATACAAGTAAAAGTATAAAGGAAACTGGCAAGACCTCAAGTTCTTCCAAGTCCCCGATTTGTTGGATACTGCTACCTTCCCCTTCTATTGCTGCTCCTAGAGCTTGATCAGTAGTGAAGAACTCTGATAATTTAATCTCTTGGTCCTTGTCATTGTCTTGAACTTCACTCTTCAGTTGCACACCTCCAATCCCATCAAGTAAGTCCGAAGAACCTTGATGACTAACGATTGGTTGCAAAGATTGTTCAATGACAGGCTTCTCCATTGTTGTTGTACCTAATGATGAACCACAAGCGGTGGATGATGGCATGGTTGGCGAAGTGCTTTTAACAATTCCAGCAACTTCTGGCCCATCTCCAGAAAGATTCTCAGGACATCTCACATTACATGAGGTGTCAACAACATCAGCTTCGAATTGTCTCTTAGCTCTTCTTTCATCCAACAAACTTGCATCGCTGGCAGACACAGCGGTGCTTGAAGAATCTGTCGAGCCAACTACTTTATTGATTTCATCTTGTTTTCTCTTCCTTCTGCTCATAGCAGCCTGTGGAGGGTTGGATACCGAACGAATCTCAGCAGCACTTTTGGGGGAATGGGAAGGTCGGACTCCACCAGGGAAGACAAAGTTAGGTATGCCTTTTTTTTTCACAAGAGATATATGAATCCACATTGAGGGTTTCCAGGATGAATATGCATACACGTCACGTTTGAAATCCTCAACTGTCAACCTTATATCAAATTTTTCGCCTTTTTGAGGATTAGTACCTTGTTTCCTCCGTAACCCCATAAAATAACTATGGTGAAATGGTTTAGATTTGTCGGAAAATTCACCAGGGTGAGGATGGCACTGAAGTACACCTTTTGTGTCCCTTTCAATCTGGATTAATTTAATAAGCAAGTGAAATTATAAAATGTGAAAAATGACAGCTTAGGCTGAAATCAACAGCTCAGGGAAAGCACTTTCGCTTACCTTCAAAGTAAGCAGACGTATTCTGGATTCAACCCAGCCTTTCCAATTCCTCAAGTCTTCTTCAGTCTCTGATGCTATGTCCATCTGCAGATAATTTGTGTGCGCTTCAAAGAAAGCAAAAGGCTCAAAAAGAATATCCCAGCTGCTCTTGCTTGCTTCTATTGCCTGCCGTACAATTATCAAAGTTAGTGAAGTGACATAAAACAAAAGATTACATATAATAAACAAATGAAGCAGAGCTAGAAAACATCAGTGTCACAGAAAAGGAGCGTTTACAACAAGATATAATCATCTGTCCAAGCACATTCAATAGCTGGAGGAGAAAACTAAAGTTCATCAAGAATAACTGCCAAGATAAGGAACTTATTTCCGAAATATGCACAAACCCTGAGACCACGTCAGTGAGGAGTAAATCCTTCTCATAAGAGAAAAACTCGCACCAAGGAACCAGAATAGTAAACCTTAAAGAAACAAAGTTCAACAAACAGTATAGAAAATAAATATATCAGTATCATCTCTGTCAATTCAACACATTTTACCCTTGGAATGCTGCTTTGGGAACCACGAGGCAGTAAATTGCAACTAAGATCTCTCGCTCGGAGATCTATGGTGATCAAAAAAATTGTTTAAACTTGAGAACACAAAAAGGTCATCAAACATCGTTGCTAGAGTGCCAACCTCCAGATATCGATCATAGTTACATGGACTAGGAGATGAATTTTGAAGGCATGCATCTCGTGTTATTAATGTGACATTTTTATTACGATCAAAAGAAAAATCAGCTCTCTTTTCAAACTCTTCGGACATGCAACTTGAAAAGAAAGAACATTGACTACCGCATTTTTTCATATCCAGGAATATATTGCATTATGCACCCAACCCAAGTGGGTCCCATAAGAATTCAGGGGCAAGAGGGGAGGATAACAGAAGCTTTGCAAAGTGTTGAAATTTTAGCATTACACAAAAGCCAGCTTCAAATTTACCAAGATACAATGATTGCTACCTCACAAATTTCATTTCCCCTTTGGAATTCTTCCATCATGACACGTAATGTGCTTGTTGACACATTGTAGCTAGAGTTCATGCAAGGATAAGCAGGAGTTATTATGGGCATCAGGTGCAATCGGTCCTTGTAATTTCTTCTAGGATCCCAAAAAGGGAGCCCCAAAGATCCTTCTTGAATTGGGCATAACATCACAGGATTTGGCCAGCGCCACAAATTATAGACCCTAAAAAACCTAGACACCAACATGCTGGGCAGAGCATTCGGGTATAGCTGGCATATGCGCGCAACAAGCAATGCCCAATTAATACCACCGAGGAAACCGGTAACCTGGCCATATAAAGAAAATTCAGTGTCTAAATGAAAAAATCTAATTACACCAAAATTTGCAGATATCCATGAATGAAAATCGAAATGCAAGAACTGTTATCTTAATCTCCCTCACATTTGAATAAACTCCACGACGCTTCGCCCATAATCTCATACATCTCAGTGTAGTACGAAATGTCTACAAGAGAACAGAACAGAAAGGCAGTTAGCATCAGATTTTCAAAACAGGTGCATCAATACAGAATTGTACTATTTACAAACCTGGATATTTGGCACCAAACGCAATATTTGATCAGTCACTCTGCATCCATTGAGACTGCGAACAGTTTGCTCGTCCACATTTTGCAGTGTAGATTCTTGTGAAACATCCAAGTCCTTTAAATGTTAAAAAAATAAAAAGATGCACAATAAGAACAACATAAATATTTGATTCCAGTATCTACAAAAATCATGAAATTATCACTAGTGCTTAACACTTGGCAAGAGGCACACAAGTACTTATAAGACGTGTTCCAATCACATGACGAAAATAGGTTATTGAGAGTAAAAGGAGAATATACCTAGAAATTCCACCAAATAATGGGGAAACAGAGACATTTAAAAATAAAATGGCCTCTCTAAAATTTTGATGATCTTCTATTAAGCAAATATGCATAACATTTAATCTTCGTCAATACTGTATTACAAAGTAACAAAAAGAAAATGAGTAAAACCCAATAAACCAACCAAGTACCAACTATAAGCAACATTGTTCAATTATGGCTACATCTGTCAACACACAGCTAGTTGAACAGATTGTATAATTAGAAGTTAGAGACACCAACACATACAAAGTTGAAGTTGGCTAAAAAATTCACAAGATGACAGATACATACTTCAGGAATAACCCAGAGAGCCACATTCGCATAAAGCAGATCTATAGAAACGCCACTGAACTTGAACTTCATCACTGGAACATGAGCATCAGGCACAGGATGTAGTTCTTGTACTTCAGGCATCTCTGCCAGCATACTGTAAAGTTCACCAAAAAAATCTTCCTGTATATGACATACACAAAAATACTTTGTTCAACATCAACTGTCACATTCAAAAAAATAAAGTTCCTAGGACATAGAAGGCTAGTGAACCTACATTCCGACTAGCATGTTTTGGTCCAACGCACAAGGTATCAATATCTGCACCTGGACCATGTACCTATTAAGAATAAAAATTCAATCAAAGATAAAATCCTCAGCCAAGTCTAAAGATAATCATCCCAAAAAAGAGGCAGAAACCTTCGGAAAAAATCAGAGAGGCTTACAATCACAGTACCAAGACAAAATTTGCCGACAGAAATAATTTTAGTTCTGAAATTTCCTTCCCATTAACACGTCTTTATTCCATTTCAAAATGTACAAAAGTAAGATCAATGTCTAGTCATCTCCATTGCACATCATTTGAGAAACTTCTACAATCTTTTTTATCATGTCAAATTCATTTCATCCTTTGAGAAACTTCTAAACAAAAATGCTCAAATAAGATGTGCAATTGCCACTAAAATTCCCGACTCCATAAATAATCAATTGTTCTGGTGTCCACATATAGATAATAACTCACTTATTTTGATATCCCCTTCTACTACCCTCGCACATTACATACTCTAGTATTGGCCAAAAGATTCAAATAAAATCATTTTCTAGTCTTTTTCATATCTAATCACTTTTTCTGATGTCTAACTATTTGGTTCTCGACGGAAAGGCATTCGAGCCCAACAAAGATGCAGCATGCTTTGCATATTAAGTAAAGGGAACAGGCTGGACTTTCATTGGCCAAATTAAGATTGAAAAGAAGGCTTGACCCAAATAACAGATGAACAGAGAACAGAAATTTTAATTTCAACTTTAGCAGGCTTTCCACAATAAGCAACTATACTGCTATCTTGTCTTTCACATAAATTGCTGAAATGAGATGAAGAAAAAGCTAGTTACTCAACATCAGAATATATCAGGCATCTAAAACTTAATATGAACTAACTCTCTAACCAGACGTCCAAATAGAATGAGATTGTTGTTTTAAGAAAACCTTTTGAGGCTTATGACCTCAAGTATGGATTTCATTCAACGCCCCAAATCCTACCCGCGTACAATTTGTGAGGCTTGCGTCTCAAGGCTAAACCTGAACGCAACTAAGGTGTTTGCTCATTTATCTTGCCTCTTAAGGGCATTTTTATTACTGACATTATTGTACCGGGCTATTTTTTAGGATTCACAGGTTTTTATTTCATTTTTCTGCCTATAAACGCAAGGGAAACAAGAACGAGAAGACACCATTGCAAGTGGAGGATAATGAGAATGATAGGGTAATAAAATATGCTTATGATTCCCTTATATCTCCTGCTAGCAGTGATGATATAGGAGACTTCTTGGTTATTTCCAATTCTACTGGTATGTTATATTTTCATTACAGGATTAATAATTTCAAAACTTAATATTTTCTATTTTATTGACCTATTTTATGTTTATTTGCAAATTCGAATTTTAATTTTGTATTATAGATATTTTGAGGCATTTTAAGGTTTATTGTGAATTTATGAATTACGAGCATAGTTTTGCATTTTTATATTCTTTCACATTATTTTAATAGACTGATTTGAGGCTTATGCCTCGCCTCACAGAATTACACAAAACCTTTAGTAAAGGCACAAATAGTCCTGGAGAGAGATAAAATGCACAAATAGTCCTGGAGAGAGATAAAATACATAAAGGATTTAAATGAAGAAGTCACATGCCACTTGGCTAATGAGATAATGAAAAGGCCATATTGTGAAGGAAAGAAGACCCGAATAAGTAAAAGATAAACATTTGAAAAAAAAAAGTAAAAATTGGATGTATTCATACACCAAGGCGATAAGAACCAAACGTGAAAATCTTCGCATTTGCCTCTTGGACTAGTTGCTCATTAAAACCTTTAGCACGGCTAATATTCTTCACCCATTTCTTCACAATCTGTTAAATTATCCAGAATTAATAATGTATAAATCAATTGCTGTAAAAAGAAAAGTACAGAGTTTGAAAATACAATATAGGACCTGGTCCAATCTCCCAAGCACTTCCTCCCTTCTGATAGCTTCTTCATGACTTTCATACAATCCCGCATCAGCAAGAAACTGATCACCAAACACAAGTGAGTGAGATAGCAATTACCTCACACTTCTACTTGATCATAAATATTTAAACCAATTTAATTCAAAAGCTTGGCCCTATTTGGTTTTGCTAAAAATTAGATTTTTAGTAGATTTGGTAAAAGTTGATGATATATGTCGTTGAAAAGTTGATAAGAGTTGTGGGTCTCACAAAATGTCTTGTTGAAAATGAATTTAAAGAAAAATAAGGGATTAGTAAATTGAAAATTGAAAAACAAATTCTCTTTAGGTCAATTAAGCAAAATAATGGCTTAGCTCAAATTAATGTGAACTTTTGAACCATGTGAAAAGGACTCGTAGCATTTATTCCATTAAAATGGAAAAAAATTGATCAAAGAAATTGGCCTTTTGCCGACCACCATAAAAACACAAAGAGGCAATTCTCATAATATATTGAAGAACAAGGCTTCTTTTCTTTGCTTGCCTTTCTTAGAAAATCAAACACTAGAACTAATATTTCAAAAAAATTATATCACTTTCCTCTATAATTATAATTTATACTACGGAACTGGATTTCCAGTTGACATCTCAGCAATTCAAATATATTTATAATATAAAGTTCCTAAAAGGCAATTATTGATTCTACTCTTGGAAAGATGCCATTCCCCATCTCTTACAGATGGTACCACTAAAAAGCTCAGCTGAAAACGTATTCCAATCTCAAAATTGAAATTCAGAAATTGCAAGGATTTTGCTACTTGTACATAAAAATTGTACCTAAAATGTTACATAATATGATGTGGGAGAGAATGATTGGATGAAAAAATTGACCGTGTTTTAAACTGACAAATGATAGAATGACATGTGGCATTATGTAACCCATTATGTAATTCTTGATGTACATGCAGCAAGATCTAAATTACAATTCAGAAAATTTTGAATACCAAGCTCAATTTCAAGTTCTATGTTTAAAAGCCATTTTTCCAACTTCAAATCGAATCTGAGATCCCATGAAAAGAAGCATATGATAACGAAATCCCAGTTCCATCTTCTGCAAGCTAATCGTGATATACCTAATTTTCTTCCAAAAAAACCTACATCGACTTTTCATACAAAACTTCAACAAAATCAGCATAAGCTTGACAGATAATGTATAAAGAACCAACCTTTTCCAACTCTCGGGTCTTAATCACATCGAATTCACTGGGCCCACCAGTTGAAATTGGCTCAGATAATCCAACGCGAGTAGCAGTAGCCGAATTACTCAATCCAGGGCTTCCCATAGAGTATTCTCTTCTCAACAATTCAACATGTATTTTTTTTTTTTTACCAAAATTCGAAGAAAAAGTGAAAAAAAAAAAAAAAACAAATGAATCAACAACGGATAGCTCTCATCTGTATTTATTCAAAAATAACAAAGAACTCTTGATAAACAAAAAACAATGAATAATAATTCAAAAAACTAAAATAACAAAAGGGATTCA
>CAIGRT010029147.1:0-26033 GCA_903798405.1 Fraxinus platypoda
GAGTGTTTATATAGCACCTGATTTTTGAAGAATTAAATTTGGTCCCTGATTTTTGAATTTGAAACTTTAAACATCTGGAATTGTGTAATTTCCTCATTACCAAATGCGAAAAATTCAACGGAAAAAATAACAAGTACTCCATTTTAGTGTGACCTTCTGAAAAATACTCTTTATCTTTTCATTAATTGGAAAAATAGGATTTTCGGTGAAATTTTTTTTATTTCGAAATATAATAATCAACCGTCTCTCAAAAATAAATGGATGAAAATTTCAACAAAAATGATCTTAAAATATATTTCATCTTCTCTCTCTAATTTGCATTTCTACAAATTCACACCAATTAGTTATGGTTAATTTACAAAAACACCCAATATATAGGGTGTAATATTCTTTACATACCGTATTTTATAAATTTATAATGGTTAGCAAAAAACACTTTTCTTTGAAAATTTGTAAATATATCATCATAGATAGCTAAATTAACAAAATATCCTTACTGAAAGAACAAATCGTACCCCTATATCATATTTTATAACGTCTTGCATACATTTCTAATTATTGATTTTTCATTTTTGTATAAGTTTATTATCTTCTTCCCTAGAATCTAGCATCAAGTCAATAAATATTAAAATTTAGTAATTAAATAAAATATTTTAAAAAAATAGAAAAATACTACAGTTGACTCTTTGCAAAAATGGACAAACAAAATTTAATTTCTATATTTTAATTAATAAAATGTGGTCAACGAATAAAACTTTAAATCAATCAATTAAGCCCCTGTTCGTCTACCATTAATCAAAAAAATTGTTTGCTACAGTAAGATTCTCCACCACACATTCACACAATAAAATATTCTTCGCACAAATCAATAAAGTTACTTTAAATTTCAACTACATATTCTCCAAAAAATACTATTCACTACTCCATTTTTCTTCAAAAAATGGGAGACAAACACACCCTAAGATTTATATGCAATTTGTTTCGTAGCTAAAAATCAATTTCTTAAAAATTGGTGTAATTATGCAACTTAAAAGTTGTTAATCAAACCAGTACTCACTCGTAATAAATTCTCCATATTATGCCCTTGTTTTGGTGTAATTTTAAATTAAATTTTTAGCAAATTTAATAAAAATTAATGAAATGTGTTGTAAAAAAGTTATGATTCTATGAAATGTGTGATTAAAATTTATTGATTTCGACTTGAGATTTTTATTATATTTTAATTAACGCCAAACACGAGCTATATTTATAAAAGGTAAATTTCACTCTAGGTCCCCAATCTTTTTGATTTGTGGTGATTTCATTCCGTATCATTTTTTTATCCTTTCCATAGGAAATATGAGAGGTTTGGGAATTGGGATGGATGGCAGGATAAAAGAATGAGGATGGAATTTTCATAAAACAAACAGATTAGGGATCCAGAGTGAAATTTACGATATATAAATTTGGGGCGGACGTGTCAGGACTAGAATAAACGCAAATCCGGGAAAAAAAGAGAAGGAAAAATCTGTAGGATCTCTCTGGGTTGTATATTTTGTTGGATTTCAGATTAAGCTGCAGGTTTGTAATTACTTTCAATTTCATATTTCAAGTTTGTAATAGCAATTCTCAATCGTATGTTAATTTCTATGTTATTTTGTTGACTGGCTGTTCGGAGTTTAATTAATGGAACAAATCATGGGTGTGTTTAATAATTAAGCCATTTATGTTCCTGATATCATTCCTCGTTTTTTTTTTTTTTTTTGTCAATAAAGACTGCGTTTTCAATTCGTTATCAAACATCTAGAAAAATTGATAATCATGCTGCTGGACCTCTGAAATTTAAATGGTTTAATTAAGAAATAAATAAAAATCTGGTTCCTAATTTAATTTAAATAGTTTGAAATTGGTGTGTATTTTACTGGGATTTAACTTCGCGAACTTTGCAGGAAAAGTAGGATTAGAGATGGTATTATCATCTGGGAGCAATGCTAGTGAAGCGGTGAAACTGTGTGTGTTTGATTTGAGAAGGGGGCAAAATGAAGGGCAGGAGTTGGACAAGATTCTCTTCTTCCATCCTGCTGATTTGCCATTTACCACTCAGCTCTCTGTCATTGGCCTCAGCGAAGGACTCATTACTTTCACTAGGTTATTACTTGGACACTCATTTTTACATATGTACTTTCTGAATTTACTTGTACATAATTATGATACTAAGCTACATACTTCCAAAGGGAGAAAATTCTGACCTTGGTGTTATGAGAGTGTTTGAACTTAACTTGTTTTAACTCTGTACTTTAAGTTTGTTCTGATGAATCTTCAGTTTTTTTCTGCGTTGACGTGACTGCATGGTACTGGGGTCTTTTGGATTAAGTGAGCATTCCATGTGAACTGAAGAGTTTGAGAGATAATTGGACTTTGTCTTCCCTGTCTCTCATTGTTGGATTGGTTTGGCCTGTGTATCCTCAACAAACAATGGTATCTTTAGGTTTCTACTTTAGTTCTTCATGGCCAAAGCTGCAAAGAGACTAATCCTTTTAGAAGCTGCGGAGAGGACATTGTGGAGGATATTAGCAAAATAAATTTAGTTCTTCAGTTTTTCAACCTTGATAATGTATACAAATCTTCAACTATTATCAATGACTTTAAGTTATATTTGAGTAAAAAGGGACAATATCCTTCAAATTGACGTCAAAAAGAAAAGTTAAGAAAGGGAATAGCCTTCTAGTCTCCTAATTTGAACCTAAAGCATTTACTTGTTAATATTCTTGATAATAGAAATAAGAAATTTCATTGAAAGTACTTATCATTATAGTTAGGGCCATAAAGTTTGCAATAAACCACAATGTTGTATACATAAGCTCCTATCTTAGTTCAATCATTATCTTTTGCAGTTTATCCTCTTTTGGCAGTGGCATACTCAAGTTCACTTGTTTATATTATGACTTATAAGTTCTTAAGAGGCCTATTGCTCTGTTATCCTTAAATCTTTCCATGCTCCATGCCATATTATTCTCAAGTGTGTTTAGCCAGGATGTCTTCCAGTTGGGTCATTGTATTGCGTCAACTTTATTAAACACTTAATAATTCTTTGCAAACTAATAAAATAGTTTATCTTTTTATATAATATTTTCTGAAATAGGAAACTAAACTACAATGGTGAAAATGCCTGAAAGTTAAAAAGTGTTGACAGCAAGATTATTCCTTGAGAATTTTACTGAAGATGCATTGAGAGATCGTTATTCTTTACCAATATTAAGCTCTTAAATATATCATATTGGTGCAATGCATGGATTATGATGTAAAATTCAAATTTGAAAGAGAACATTAAAAATGCCATTTCTACACAGTTAATGATAACCCAATAAAAGCTAAATTTACAACAATAACTAGAATTAAAAGAGATATACAGCTCTATGGCATAATAATATTTCCTTCATTCAGAAAATTTGGATCTGAAAATTAACTTTTCAGATATTCAGTGGTTATTGCATCAGTTATAAAAACTTTTTTGTTGTTATATTTATAATTATGGTTCTTTTCTCCGTTGTTATAAGTAAAAGCAATAATTTTGATCTTGGCTTTAAAATGGCAACCCATGTTTACATAATTAGCGGAATTCGTCGGGGTAATGTTGATTGTTTTTGTTCAGTTTGGATGTGAGACATTTTTGTGAAGTTTCTTGCATCTGTATGCTAACTGTTTTGTTAGGTGCATAATATGAGTCCCCTACAGAATATTCTCTCCAGATGCTGCTTGTGATGTCATTGAAGCAGAGATGCATTCTCATGTCTTTTATGAGGCAGAGCCAGATATCTGGATGGTGATGGTGCGGATCTTTTTCTTAAGAAGCTATCTTTCTCTCCATCTCTTTCCTCAATCACATCTAATATATTTTGGGTAGTGTACTGTGGTAGAATAATTAACAATATATATTTTCTTTAACTGTTACGGAAAAGATTTTGTTAGACATAGTTACATCATTAATTATTAACTCTCACACAATTGTTTCTTTTCTACATTCTGAGATTAGTATGATATGCCCTGTTTACTTAATTGTATAGTGTGCCTAATCCACACTTGTTCTCTAGATTGGCATGACAGGAATCTTGCTATAATTGGCCTACGTAATCCTTTATCTCGTATAAGATCTTTAATGTTGCAAAATTTGTACCTGATTTAAGATTTATAGAGACATAATTATCATATGTGTTATGTAAGTTGATTTAAATAATGAAAAGTCGAAACAGTAATTACTTAACACTGTATATTGATCTACAAACTACATTGAAGGTTAATTAACAGTTGAATGTGCTTTCTTCAATTGGTCGTTACCTCAGTATAGCAGGAACATACCTTTCTGCCGCCTGCATGTGTTAATTAATTAGTAAACTTCTATTCGGGAATGTTTCCAACTAAATCATGTCTTGTATATTAAAACTGCCCTTGCATAAACCAAAAAAGACGTTAAAGTTCTTCTTTTTCAAGCTTAGACGTTCTATATGTTGATCGATCACATATTTCTACTATTGAAGTGAACACATTATAACTATACACACCAAGCATGTTAGCCGTTCTTGAATTATTTTTGTTAATTGCGCTTATCATTTTGTAGGTAGTAGAGAAAAATAAGGAGTCAGAAGCCATCTGGCGTATTGATGCTTTACGAAGAGTTCTTAAGGAAGTTCATTCCCTTTTTATGATGTTTCATGGATCTGTCCGAACATTGATTGATAAGGAACCTACAGGAGGACTTGTCCGGACACATTTATATTATTTCATCATGGATTATTTGAGTGGTGAGTGGTCTTCATATGTAGTATAAGCTACACATCTGCTTGACTTCTTTTCGCCAGATTTTCTATGGTTTAAAATATTTCATTGTAAGTCACTAATTGTCAGCATATCAAAATCGGTCTCCATTGGATTATTGCTGCTGGGGTAATGCTGCAGTTGCTGTAGAAACATTTGATTTGTTCTCTTGGAGCAATATGAAGTAGCCATTTTCACACCTTGCATTTTCTCTTTGGGCCAGATTTTTTTATTGGGAAGAAACTTCAGTTGCCGAATTTTCGTGACTCTTTAAAAGAACGTGGAACAGTACAAATGTTAACCGTGGGGCGGGAGGCTGCAATTGATGTTCAGGTTGGTCTTTAGGTACTATTTTTTATTCTAAAGTGACAAATTTGATAATTTTCTTTTGTCCATGACGGGAAAATCGAATTTGCTTGCTTTTATTTCCTCTGTCATCAGTTTACTATTTTCTACTTGTGTAAGCAAACTGTGTATGCTTGCTAATCCTTGAGGCTCTTCAATTGGAAAGGCAATCAATTGGAAAGAAGAAACTAGCTCTCCTATTAAAAAATGTATGTCCAAAGATAATGGTAAAGAGTACATGTTGGCAGGGGCAGAGCCAGGACTACGATCCAGTGGGGGCATAAAATTGTTTAAACAAAGTAATAACACAAGAATTGTAAAATTGTTACAATTTTTTTTATATAAATTGTTTTTTTTATAGTTTGCATATTTAATGCATTGAACTACGCAAGATTAAGAAATAGAGACATTTGATAAAATATCGTTCATTTTTGTGCCTAATCCTATTCAATATATGGTGGTGGATGAAGGTATAAAAATTGGACACAACCTTCTTTATTCTAGCCAAACAGTCCCTTTTATGTAAAAATATCTAAGTAGACACAACATTCTTTATTCTAGCCAAACAGTGCCTTTTATGTAAAAATATCTAAGTGAACCTTTGGATCATTCAATAGTTTACTTCTGTGGATTAGTTAATGTATAATCTATCTTTTATCCTCAGTCAATGCACAATCAGTCTTTCCCTGAAAACTTATTGCGCATAGCTGACCGCAAATTATGTGGGAATGAAGATTGCTTTCAACCACCTGAATATCTATCTTCTCACTTTCTAACTTCTCTCTTGGCATCACTCATCAAAGCCATAAACATGGGCTGAACCAACCCAAAAATCGAAATACCACGTCTATGTCTTCACCTCCCATCGGTTCTCTCATCCTCAATCAAACATAGAATCAGAGTCCACCCTTATTTCGTTAGCCAAACCCGCATCAATTTGTCTTCAATAAATAAATAAATAACTTGATCCAAATGGGTAATATTTATCCAAGTCTTACATAAATCTACTACACATAAAAAGACAGATTAATAAAGAGGGACATACAAAATAAAATCAAAGAAGAAACCTTAATTTGAGAAAAAACAAGGTGCACGATCGATGCTTAGAGATTGGGAGTGATGTAAATTTTTTTTAAAAATGCAGTTGCACTCGCAGAGAGACATAGAATTTAGAACAATGGGGAAGATTAGGTTTTGGCCTTTAGGTATATGGGAATTGGGCTGACATGTTTGTTTTTAATTATTATTATTATTATTTTTTGGGTTTGGGCTTGGGCTAAGGGAACTAAAAAAGTTTTCATTTGGTTTTAAATTTTTTGCTTTGGGTTTAGGCTGATTTTAATTTATTATGGGTTGACATATAAAATAAAATTAAGCCATGTGTACATTGTTGTTGACAATGTGGTTAACGTCTATGCAGTAATGTGATGAATGTGTTCAAAATCAAGAGTGCAGATCTTGCCATATGGAAAAGTGTAAAAGTTAATGTAAAGCAGAAAGTGTAGCATGATAAAAAAAAACTTAGATCTGGGTGTGGGGGTAGCTGACCCCCCTGTAGATTCGCCCCTGCATTTGGGTGTTAGTCAGGCCCGGTTTTAGGCAGAGGCCAATGAGGCATGTGACTCGGGCACAATTTCAAAGGGGGCCTCAGATTTTTATTTTTATTTTTTAAAATGGAAAAAATCAGATTTAAAGGCTAATTTCCTTCCTTCTTGTTTGTCCTCTGTACATTCGTATGAGCGAGAGACAACTCAAAACCCACATGTAAAAAAGATTCACATCATTAGGTAATCGAGAGAAATTCTTTGATCAATCTGTAGTCAAAGTGTCGTGAAATTTCAATTGCTCACCAATTGTTTGATAGAATGCGCAAATGGATTGATGGCTGGGTATTTACATCATAGGTTTAGCTTATGAAATTATTAGGTTGTGCAGGAATATGGTAAAAGTGGACAAGTTGTGCCCGAATAAGTTCATATTGATTACGGTTGTTTCGTGTTGTTCTCATTGTGTGATGCTAGTGAGGGAAAACAGTGTCATGGTTATGCGTTGAAATCTGGATTGATTTTCCATTAGTATGTTACGAATGCGCTTGTATCCATGTATTTAATGTGCTCGGATGTGAAAGTGGCTATGCAGGTTTTGTATTGGGCACCTAAATCTGATTTATGTACGTATAATTATGTTTTTAAGCGTGTTGTTAGATCATGGATATATGGGGGGAACATTTGAGGTTTGGCGGTAGAATATGAGTGTTTGGAGTGGGATAGTATTACTTATGTTAATATTTTTGGACTTTGCGCTTGCCTTGGTGATTTGACTTTGGGCCAACAAACTCACAAAACAATGCTTAAAACTGGTGTTGAGCTTGATCTGTTTATTGGTGGCGCGGTTATATACATGTATGGAAAAATGTGGTGAAATTTCATCAATGCGAAAAATTTTTAGAGACTTGCAATCTAAAATTGTGGTCACATGGACAACAATATTGGCTTCTTATTTATAGAACGAGTGCTTTGAAGAATGTCTACTAATGTTTCTTTATGTCCATGTTCATATTATTTATTCAATTTTCTTGTGCCCTTTAATTTTAATCATCAAGTACTATGCATATCTTTTGTAAATATGTGTACATAATATTTATGTAATTGACAGATGCATGTTTGTTCAGGATTGTGAGTCGTGACAGTGAAAGTTTTAAGTTAACAAGTTAATAATTAGTTCCATAATACACTTATAAATTTTACATGCATACTATAATTTTGGGGGCCTAATTTATGAAGTTCGTCTCAGGCCTCCTAAATCACAAGTTTGGCATCAGTGTTAGTCTCCGACCTGATATATTAAGTTTTATTAGATTCAACTTTTACATAATAATGTAATATTGCATGATGCAAAGATATATGGGATAATAGACGTTTAAGTCCTACCTTCCATTATTTAGAAACTTAGGGGCTGTTCTCTTTGTATTTCAGTTTTGTGTTTTGAGTTTTGAATTCATTTTGGATTTTGTGTTTTGAGCGTCCATTTTGAGATTGTTGAAAATGTGTTCTTTTTGGCGTTTTGAAAAATTGTTTTGCAAACACCCAAAACACGTTTTGAAAATTTTGGTTTGATTATAACTGAAAACACCCAAAACGACAAATTTGTTGTTTTGGGTTTTCTTTGTAAACTTTTAACTTATTTTCAAAAACGCGTTTTCGAAAATAGGAAAGAGAACGCGTTTTCACTGTTTTGAAAAATCAAAAACAGAAAACGACTTAACCCTGAGGGGTAGCACAATTGGTCAGGCCTTGGGTTTGCTCCCCAATGGTCACCAGTTCGAGTCCCCTCAGGGCCACTGAGGTGAGAAACGGCTGTAAACTTCAGGGCCCCGTGGGATTAGTCGAGGTGCGCGCAAGCTGGCCCGGACATCCACGGTTATCAAAAAAAAAAAAAAACAGAAAACGACTTGAAAATGGTAAAGAGAATAGACCTTTAAGTTCTTGCTACAACTTTCCGGGTCTCTAAGTTCCAATTTTTTGAGAAATATTTCAAACAAGTCTTAGATACTGTCCATATTGTTTAAACATTTTCTAAAGATTGAACTTTATATTGGTTTCTCCTTCATGAATTATGAAGTAATTTTAAATGAACGAGTTTTCACAAGTAGGAGTGAGCGCGGTCTGGTTCTAAAAGAAATCGAACCGAGTACCAATAGGAATCTTAGAAATAGAACCATTAGTTTCAAATTCAACTACGGAACCGAGCCGAACCGAACCAAAATCGAACCAACTGGGTCTGGTCTGGTCCGATTCTTTGTGTTTAAAAGTTAAAGTATGAAACTACTTATCGTATTGAAAATTGAAAAATAAGAGTATGAAATCACTTTTCATTCTTGTAATCTAATAATTAAATAAATCAATTAAACAAGAAAACAAACAAAAATCCAACTCCAAGGTTCAAGATCAACTATTAAATGCGAAAAAAAAGATAAACTATTAAATGTCATCATAATCTTTAAAATCTGAATCGAAAATTAATTCTTGAGAAAGTCCACACAACAATATATTTAAAAAAATACATGTAGTATTTATAACCTCATCATATTCAATAATCCTCGAGAAGATCAAGAATCTTGATGGTCGACCAATTAGAAACAAGAAGAAATTCGAGTTTTTACAAAAGATTGACCTAAAAATATATTTTTTCTATTGGGATTGTATTAAAGCTATGAATTTGTGAAGTGTTTATAAAGTCATTTAGATTTGGATTTTAATTACCCATTAGGCTTTGCTGCAAAGGAAAGAAGCGTGTTTATATATTTGGTGCATCTTGATGCAATGTAACATAAAAAAGATAAATTCAAGAGAATAAAATTCGCTATTGATTCTCAAGGCAGCATCGAGAACCAAATCGTGACCGATTGGTTCTCGACGTAGTGCTAAAATTGACACCGAATCTAGACCGGCCAATTCTATCTGATTCTGGTCCGGTTTCACTAGTTCCGAGAAAAAAATGCCCATCCCCACTCACAAGACACGATAACATCTCCGCAAACACAATAATAGAGTCACGAAGTTTTGAGTTATAACTCTTAATTCTTATCACCGATGGTTATTTAATGATCAAGAAAATCAAATCATTTGTCGTAGATGATTGGTAATGCTTGATCACTTGCTAAATAAAAACTATTATTAGAAAAAAAATCCTATGGAAACAAAAGAGTTTTGTAACACCCGAAATTTTATATATAATTTTGAAAGTTGAGGGATTAAAATGAAATATGTTTTATATTCTTATTATTTTTAGGTCGAATAATTAAATATTGATAGAGCGAGAATTAATATATCAATATTAGGCTCGTTTTGTAGTTTGTATTAAATGATGCATGATGAACTCGAGAAAAAATTAAATCGGATAAGTTAGGCCCAAGATATTGAATTTTAAAGGAGTTGTCATTAATTAATAATTTATTTAGTGGTTTATTGATTTTAAACAGATTGGCAATAGGCACGCCAAATAAACATAAATCAATCTTTTTATTTAATTAGGATTTGTAATTCAACTAAAAATGAAATTTATCTTATTTAGTTGAATTGAAATTTGCAAATCCCACTTTAAATAGAAAACTTATTCTTATTCAATTCTTATCTAATTTGTAGTGGTACAAATCTGTTATACTTCAATTGCATACCAACTCAACCGTGAATATTTTTTCACTATAAATATTGCATGTAGTCCCAGTATTTCACCACAAAAGAAAAGAAAGTCAAGGCAGAGAGAGAGAAGAATAGAAAAAGATTTTCACGTGCATTATTTACATTCATTCACAACTTTTCAAATAGGTAAGATACTTGTGTGCAAGTGGTATTGTAACGCTCCGAAATTTTATAAAATAGAATTATTTGGTTTAGATACTTTTTTATATATAATTTTGAAAGTTGGCGGACTAAAGTGAAATATGTTTTATATTCTTATTATTTTTTGGTGAAATAATTAAATATTGATAGAACGAGAATTGGTATATCAATATTTGGCTCGTTTTGTAGTTTTTATTAAATGATGCATCATGAACTCGAGAAAAAATTAATTCAGATAAGTTAGGCCCAAGATATTGAAGTTTAAAGGAGTTGTCATTAATTAGTACTTTATTTAGTTGTTTATTGATTTTAAACGGACTGGCAATAGGCACGCGTGTGGTTAGATAAATATAAACTAATCTTTTTATTTAATTAGGATTTGTATTACTGTAACCCCCTAAATTTTCATAAAGTTTAGAGTGTTACCAAAAACTTACTTCTCTTTACGTTAAATGTGGAATGATAAATAAAATAATTGGAATATCCATAAATTTAAACTAAATATGAAAATTGTATTTTTAAGAAAATAACATAATCACTTATCTAATTAAACATGACTTTGAACGAATTAAAATAACTAATAAATTGGAGACAGAAAAAACTTAAGAGCTTGTTTGGGATAGATTAAAATTGGATTAAATTTGAAAAATTAGCCGTTATTGTTGACTTTTATTAGACGAGTGAGATCCATTAACGGCTATATTTTCAATTTTAATCCAATTTTAATCTATCTCGAACAAGCTCTTAATGTTTATTTTCCTGCCATAAATTCAATCGACCCGAACTAACCTGTAAAGTTATTGTAAGAGTATTTAAAAATACCGGGTAAGATACGTGCAGTTTCTATTATTCTATACACAATTAATTTAAACACTTCATACTACTATTCTCTTATGGAGTATATCGGTGATCAAATGACACATCCATCTTAGGTTATTTTAAATTTCCAAAAGATTTCATATACTTTTATAAAGACCTGAAGGTCCACTGACAATTCATGCATAAATAACTGAATATATAAAGGTATACGAAAATAAACCACTTGCACATAAGTATCTTACCTTGATAGATTTGAAAAGTTGTGAAGGAATTTAAAATAATGCACGTGAAAATCATTTTTCTATTATTCTCTCTCTCTGCCTTGACTCTCTTATTTTTTGTGGTGAAATATTGGGACTACATGCAATATTTATAGTGGAAAAATATTCACAGGTTGAGTTGGTATGCAATTGAAGTATAACAGATGTGTACCACCACAAATTAGATAAGAATTGGATAAGAATAAGTTTCCTATTTAAAGTGGGATTTGCAAATTTGAATTCAACTAAATAAGATAAATTTCAGTTTTAGTTGAAGTACAAATCCTAATTAATAAAAAGGCTAGTTTATGATCATCTAATTACACGCGTGCCTATTGCCAACCTGTTTAAAATCAATAAATAACTAAATAAATTACTAATTAATGACAACTCCTTTAAACTTCATATTTTGGGCCTAACTTAGTCAAATTAATTTTTTCTCGAGTCCATGATGCATCATTTAATACAAACTACAAAATGAGCCCAATATTGATATACTAATTTTCGCTCTATCAATATTTAATTATTTGACCCAAAAATAATAAGAATGTAAAACATTCCTCAGCTTTCAAAATTATATAGATAAAAGGTATCTAGACCAAATAATTTTAATCTATAAAATTTCGGGGCATTACAAGTTTGAAGTTCGAAGTAGCGAGAGCTGTACTCTATGCATAGAAATGCATTACACGTAAGTTATTATAAAAGGGAAAGTTGATGCAAGATATTTATAGTGGGGATTTGTTTTCTTTTTCTGGAAGTATCTATAAAATTGGGACTTTCCTTTTAATTTTTTATTGAAGTAAAAGTAGGACTTACTCGTACACAGTTAGGAGATAAACTTTGTTTAAGGAAAAGTATATTTGTGGTGTAATTTCTCAACTAACATTGCCATTTTATACATTTGAATTTTCTGTGCTTGGTTTCAACCATGCTGTTGGCTAACATAGTAGTTGTTAAGCCATTGAAAAATCTTTGTTATTTAATTTTTCCACCTTATATCTTGTTCTGGCAGTCATTTATCAGAGTATTAGAATCCTGTGCTGGGAACTCAAAGTGCTACTCACTTACCATGTTCCAGGACCTGCTGGTTTCCACAACACTTTCTCCTGTACGGTTTGATGTTTTGTGCTTATTTCTTCTACATTTCCCCCTGTTAGCATTAGAAAAAGGAGGATGAAAAACATTTATCCCTCCAGATGTAGCTAAATTTAGCAAGATACCTGGGATTGATCTAAATTTATATAGGGCATAATACTATTTATTCCTTTTTGTCAGGATGACACCGTAAACCTTTTTACATATGCTGTCCTAAGGTTAACCCCTCAAGCTCTATCCTCTGGAATTAGTTCCTGGTCCTATATGCGGAAAGGAAGCAGCACTGCGTGTAATACTTCTGCTGGAGCTGTGATGGCAAATTCTTGTCCAGGTGTAGATCAATATTATAATTCAGGCGATACATCCCCGGTCGGAAATCGCAGTTATCATGTTGTGAGGCCCTTGCAGCATGACAAATGGTCTAAGGGGAAGGATGGTTTTCTTGTTACCGATATTTGGGGTGCTGAGTTTGGTAGTCCAATTCCAACCAGCCCAACAATTTGGCTTAAACAAACAGAGGAGAGAATGTATTTATGTGCTTATCAGCTCCGAAGCTTTACTGTGATACTCCTCATTCCAGTCTCATCTGTCCTCAATGGGGAGCAAGGGATTGCTATGGTGAAGAAACAAATTCTAGAAAATGTGAGTTTTTGTTTTCTCTGCTTATCTTGGACTGGTCCAATATTGAACTTTCTGGTGCAGTTTTACTCATTCTTTGAGGGTTTTTTATTTGTTGTCCATAATTCACATTCATAAGATACATCTGAAGAGCTTT
The DNA here is from genome assembly GCA_903798405.1 of Fraxinus platypoda. Lineage (NCBI taxonomy): Eukaryota > Viridiplantae > Streptophyta > Magnoliopsida > Lamiales > Oleaceae > Fraxinus > Fraxinus platypoda. The sequence continues at coordinate 13,431 of CAIGRT010029147.1, forward strand.
ATTACAATTTTATCAACAGCTTTATAGAACTCAATTATGTCTTTTGGCGTCATTAGATGCATATATTAGAACTGGATAGTGGGCTCCAGATCCAGTAACATAAGTCGAAATGGTTGTAATTTGAACTCGAGACCAAAAACCTCTCAAGGCTTAAACCTCGCCTCAAAAAGGTAAAATGCCTTGGTATGTGATTGACCCCTTTTAAACTTAGGCGAAAATCATGTACAGGTTGATGTTTTTATGTGGGATGAATGACGATCAGACTTGTAGGTATGGTGGACTCATAGACTAGAATAATAGAAGAAATCCAACTGGGCTGACAGAAAATTGAATTTGGGTTGTCAAAGTTTATGTTTGTTGAGTGGATGGTCGAGATGTGATGGTTTTGAATTTTTTTTTTGTCTGAAACACATCCAATAAATGATAGTTTTGAATTTCTTTACATTTAAAGCTTGACTTGTCAGTAAAAATGATAAGATATATATATCCTCTGGGTAATGGCCCAACTCAGGCTTATGCTTCATAGAATGTCAGATTTACAATTTTCTTATGTGAAATAATATCTTGCAACATGTTGACCAGTTTTATTTTTATTATATTTTCATCCTCATGTTTCATCACTGGTGACTGCCCTCGCTCCATCTTCTACTCCCCTTATCTCAACTATGGAACTTCTGTTGCTACTGCAGTATGATGGCCGTTGAAAAATGTGACCTTTGCTTTGAACCGTTGTGTACATTTGGAAGATTAGCCTTTTATCATAATAATAACTTGTTTATGCTTCAAAAAAAATGCAGCAATGTGTTTTCTCTCTAGTACATATGACAATGTTGTAGTTGGTTAGTTGTAGCATTTCTGTTTCTGTGCAGACCTCGCATAATGGTCACTATATATTTCAGGCATCGCAAAAGATGTTCAGAGTTGAGGAGAAACTATCAAGAGGATGGGGAGGTGAGAATGCATATCATGTTAGTGGGTATCGTTATTTACTGGTGGATGGTGATAGATGTATATCTCGGGCTTCTCCTCCTGGAAAAGTAACAACTCTGACGAAGGTTATTCTTCCTGTTCCTTCACTAGAGTAATTTGCATTATTCTTGTCCAGTTTAACCTGTGCTATATTTATCCAACGCTTTCATGTAACCACTTATTATTTAGTTTCTTTTATTGTTTGGGAATTGAGTTTACTCCATTTCATTTATGTTTTAAGGTAGGTTTAGTTGCTTAAGTAGCATTCTTGTCTTCACATGGATGCAATTCTCCCATCATGATAAATTAGGAAACATTTGAATGAATTTATTGTAGTAAAAAGATTGACAGATTTCCAAGCTCAGAGACGTTACTTTTAAAGCCTCGGTATTTCTTGAAAAGTCATAACAACTTTATACAGATATGTGGTCATTTCATTATCTTGGACCGGTCATAGTCATGGATTTTTTTATTTTTTTTTAAACACCATAAAGCCTAGGCGGGATTTTAGGTCTCCACCTAGACCCAATGGGGTACCCCTACCGTCATTATTGATGCAGGATTGAAATACTAATGGGAGGGGGCTTTATAGCCTTACCTCCAGAAGTATCTGAGGGGAACAAGACATCTTTAACATAATAAAACGAAGAGGTATGACAAAGGAGCATACGTAAATAAAAATTAATTTCTTTAAGAAACTCTAATGTTTGAAAACTCCAATTAGTCAAGTTTGAGCAATCCAGCAATTCTACCCTTCAACTCCTCCCTATCCCACTTTTTCAGCTTGCGAAATTCCTTGGTCGCAAAATAATCCGCAACCAACAGGTCATAGTCGTGGAATTTGAATATCTGTTGTGATGTTGTGGAACAGGATTCCTTAATCGCCTTGAGTAAGCTTCGAGAAGAGGTCGACTCAGAAAAATTTAGAGCTATCTCAGATGGTTTAGGCGATGAGAAGGATCTCGAAGTATGTATTAGAGCTAAAAACAACACTTGGCTTATTGCTCGGCTTAGAAGAGGAAAGGAACTCTATATGGTTCTTGAGAAGGCCAATGAAACACTTCTCTATGCCTCTGATGCTGTCGAGAAGTTTAGTGACAGGTAACATTTTCTACTTTGGTTGACATCAAAGTTATATGCAATTTCCTGAACTGACTGTGTTATACTAGTCAACTACTCACCTCAACAAAACATTGTTCTATGCTGTATCTGACTGTGTTACACTCATCATTTTCGCTGGCTGTAAATACTGATCTCTACACAAACTGATACAGAAGAATGAGCAAAATAAATTGGGAAGTGCTTTGGTGGTTGCTGGCATAAACAAATTACATAATCCAAAAGGAAAGCTGAGTTGCTCATTTGTAATATTGAAATAGAAACTTTACGTGACCATAGAAACTAATGTGCACATTATAGATTAATTTAATTTCCATCTATGAAACTGGAAATTAACGAGTAAAATTAGGTCATTAGTAAAACTTTTTTGAGACCAGAAATTGTCTTAAAAGGAATAATCTTTGTATTTACTTATCAAGTTCGGAAAATATGATTTTTAAAGAACTTTACATAGTTACAGTGTGTTTGTAGTTTGCTTAGCCATGTTGTCACAATTGTACCCGTCAAGTTGTTTGTGCATTCAAGAAAAGAAATTTCGGATTTGGTTTTCAACCGGCTGATTGTTGGTGTTTTTTTATCTGAGTATCACCGAGTTAATTCTGGTACATGACTGTATATGATCATGCTCACAACAATTCTCTTTGATTATGCATTATGCAGGTATTGCAATGGAGCTTTTTCTTTGGAATAGGAAAGAATCAAGACCTTGAATCGAAGAAAAATAGGGAAGTTACTCAGAATGTTTTATAAAATATCGACTTGTGGAGATCTGTTCAGAAACCCTTTTACTGTAGATGTTTGTACCATGGAAATAAAGGTAGAAAAAAGAGAAAACTTTGTATAACATAATCTCCCTGTACATGGAAATCAAATCACCTTCCTGATTGCTACTGCTTTTAGCGAATCGATGTGTATTTAACTGTAGTGGCATGTCCATGAATGCAGTCAATGTAATTTAAGCTCTAGCCATGCAAGTTTCATTTTTCAATCAGTACACCATATGGTTTGAGGTACAATTTTTTGTACTACTTATCTGCTCGTTTTCAAATTCTAATTCACTGTAAGAGTATGGTAGAGCTTTTTTCTGGTCCGAACATTGTTATTATTCACGCATTTAAACTATCTGTTGTGTTAGAAAATCGTAGTCGTAGTTGTTTAGCTCTAAGCGATTTCTGGTGGTTACAATCACTTCGTCCACATTTCAACCCAAATAATTAAAAAATGATATTTCCTTGCCCTACATTAAGTCCTTGTTTGGCCTCTATTTTATTTAGATTTTGAGAAAATATATTTTGGAACAGTAATTTTTTTGAGAATGTGTAATTAGGAAAGAACGAAAAAATTTGAATTTTCGTATAATATTATTTTATTGAAGAATGTGAAGTTAATAAGAAAGAAAAATGAATTATAATTTTAATAAAGTCCAAACACGGGTTCAGATTGAAAACTTGTTTTCTAAATGAAATGTTACACACTTGAAAGACTCCTTTAACAAAAGCTCGACTTTTTTACTTTAATCGCCTATTTATTATTTTATATATTGCCAGTGTCAATTTGCCTTCTGTCGTTCCGCTCAGTCGATCGATGGTAGTAGTAGAATTGGAGATATCAAAGGTGCAAACGCTCAAAACTAACATGATAAGAACACGAGAAGAAGAAACAAAAAAGAACCGTCCCTACAAACAATACGTGCACGAACACTAATTTTATTGTAATTGTTGTGATAGATGAATTATAATTTATATATAAATAACAGGAACAAACTTGTGATATCCTGAACCAAGTCTCTACTACCTCTTGCCCATATGGTTTTTCAATAAAAATAACATAACCATATGGGTACCAACACTATCCATGAGAATAAAGAACAGAAACCCACTATCCACCATCCCCTGCCCTTGGAGATTCAACAGGCCAAAGTTACGATGATGTACAATTTACAATTTTACCAGACGTCACAGGGCTTGAATACTGAATTTGCTGTATAATTAACCTCAACACGAGAGGATAACAGTTAAAGTAGTAACTGTCCGGGACCTCTGCGCAAGGATCTTGATGGAGGCATGCTGCTATTATCCGGCACCAATGAAGGTTGTTTTGGATCTTCTGGTCTTCGTACCTCCTGATCACACTCAACGTGAGCAAACTTAGTAAAAACAAAATCACAAATTATACAAAGATTAGCATCATGAATCGATAAATAAAAAATTCAAGCATTAGCTAATCGAACATCAATTGACTTCTCCATTTTATGCAACATACAAAATATTCAACTAATGATTCTTCCTCACTCAGATTCACAAGAATCCAAGCTTGGATTTGACTTGGATACCATGTTAAGCATGCATGGAAACACCAAGTCAAATGCATTATTATACATCATTGATATAAGGGGATCTCAATTGCCTAAACTCAAGTCCTTTAACCCTAACTCTCTTCCTCTTCCATTTTATCATCCTTGGTTCAGATTTAACGAAAAAGATGAGTTAAAATAGTCGTTGAATAAACTAGTCCAAGGTTAATAGGAAATTAAGTAGACACTGGAAAGAACTACAAACCTTTGTGGATGAAGAACTGCGAGACCGTGCCTGCAACTTAGAATGCACATGATGCTGCTGTTGAATGTGCTTAAACTGTTGCAGCCTTGAAATAAAGTTGATTCCATTATGCACATTCGGTGAATCATGAAATGGATCACCATCCTCTGAAATTTGTGATATGCCTGTGTAATTAGCCTCCGAAAGTACACTTACTGATGATATTTGCTTTAATTGTTCACCACTGAAGGAGTATGAAGGTACAGTTTTTAAACGAGTCCGGAGAATCTTGAAGGCTAGACTTTGCTGCATCATGTAAAAATAAACTAACAGATCTTGATGGCAGCAAATCAACACATACAAATCACATTGACATGAGCACTAACCATAATATATATCTCAACCGGTTATGATATAATAACATTTACTTGTACAATAAATGTTAAAAGCCCTCACGATATAATAATCTTAAAGTTTTATGACTGCCATGTCAGTGGTACAATCATCAAAAGCATGTTCTAATAATAAGTATCCACAGTGTCACAAGTATTTCCCGAAGGAAGTCCCAATGCTTCTCCACACAATGACCAGGTGCATAGGAAGGAAGACGTGCTGAACATCGTCAAGAATGGAAATGAATTTTCACTTAATTACATCTGAAAACACTCTCCTCCAACGAACAATCAAATGACTCAATGTCAACCAACTTAAACTGATGAAAAATTAGCTCAAATATATATGATTTCATGGGCTACAACTTTGATGCATAAATCAAAGTCAATTGCCATGTCTATTGAGTGAATTGACCATGATCTGCTAAGTAACTTGTATACTGAAGCAAAGGAAGTGTTTGAATGAGAATTGTTTAAAAAGCCATTCATGTTCAAAGGGCAGACTAACTTCTAGTCAGTTCCATTATTAAAAAGCACATTGAACATGTGTATTTCCATTGTTGAATGAATACATTGAACTTGACACACTGCATTTTAATCTTTCAAACACGGGAGGTAGTGATTAAGGCAACTGCACACCTGAGGAAGCAGCATGAGAAGACCATACAAAGCTTTGAGCAACCACATATATCTTTGAGGTTCAAGAAGCTGCAAATGATTTGTCAGAAAATAAAATCAATCAACTAATATTTAACACGACATCAAAACTACAAGTGGCAATGAAGTGATTGATCATTTTTTAGAACTAGTGAATACATCCCCTAGCAGATGGGGATAAAAACCAAGAACCACTAGTTTAATCCTCGAACCCTTGCCATATCTCCCACGCCCTAGGGACGGCCATCAAATATGTTCAATCATGTTCAGATGTAAAGATGAGATTATTCAAGTCCTTAGTCCACTGCTCTTAACATTTGAGTGAAGTAACATAATTTAGGAAGCATGGATATGAATGCACCGACATGTAGTTTCAATACACGCGCGCGCGCTCGCTCGCCCGCTCACACACATACATATATCACAAACACCCATAAACATCATGCAAAGGTGGTTTATGTACTTGTGCATACAGAGAAGTACATTAAAGAATACATATTGTATGAGTAATTACATATGTAGAAGATACAAGACATCTACATATTTACATACGCACGTGTTTGTTACAAGGTTATTAGCTTGCATGCATCTAAAGATACTAAATAAAAATATTAATCACAAAGTATTGGTTTTATAAACTACCCAAGATGAACATATGTTCGTCAACACCACACACTTTAGTAATTACTATTACCTGTAACCTAAGGTACGCAAATGTAGGAGTCTCCACAAGGTGGATCAGTTTGTCCAACTGGACCAAAAACTTAACATTAATATCTTCCTCAACCAGTGATTGGATAATGGAACTAGCGTGCTCATAAGTCTGCAACACAATCCAAGTAAGATGTAGCATATCCTAAGTTTTATCACTAACAAGTGGTGGAGAACAGGAGATGTGGTGGCTGAAAATTTTTTGACAATGAAATAAAAAGCATTTAACTTGAGGCTTACTTGAGCTAATAGGCAAAGGCTTATTATAGCCCCTGGAGAATGGCACCATGAAGCATATAACGAAAGAAATAATTTCTTGCCAGCATCATTGAACATTGATTGTTTCAGGAGGTCACGTAGGTCAGACAACTCAGTGGAAGTGAGCAAAATTAAGTTCAATGCCTGAAATAAAGAAGAGAATGTGCAACTATGGTTCATCACATGCACAACATATAATTTCTTACCTACAGGATTGTACAAATAATGGCTGGAAACCAAGGCTGTGCAAAATTTTAACAATTCTCATCTCGTTATAAAATGTGAAACGGGAGAGTTTTCCTGTTTAGAATAATGCAATGACCTGAACCATAATAGACGCAAAGTCCAAATCAGATTCTTCTTCCAGAATTGTGGAAAGCTTCCGATAAACTGTTTCAGCGTCCAACAGTACACAAAGTCGGCGAATTATTAGAGCACCACGTCTGTGAGAGAATTGAAGAATAGTATTCAATCCACTATACAAGTATATCTAACAAAATTATTTCACAATAAATCATCGGGGATAAGAAACTACTTTTCCAGCAGAGAGTTGTCCACCCGAAAATTCTGAATTAAATAAACAATCAGATGGTGGAAATGCTCGTCATCTTTGGCTATGCATGCATGGACATCAAGTACCAGAAGCACTACCTGGGAGGAAAAGTAAAACAAGAAAAAGATTATGAAGGATAAGGCATCTTGCACTCCTCATTTTGATCCACGTTTCTGTCCCTACTACCAGATAATGAACTAGCGAAGAAAATCAGTAAGAAAGAAGGATATCCTGGCATCAACAAGAATTTACACAAAACTGAAGGTTAACCATACCCAATTGCCAATTATCACTTTTTTCAGGGGGTGGAGACCATTCATATTACACTCCCAAATCATTATTTTGGGGGCGCCCGATATCAATAAACATCTCAGTCTAATATTATGTTGATCCGAGATTCTCACCAGACAGATCCCCTTCAATTGTTAGAGACACTTGACAAGAACAATATTGCAGGAAGAAGGTGGACAGAGCATGTTCTAATTCTGACCATCCATGCAAGCAAATAGACAGCGTCGTCATTTTAGCCTGGACATGGGAAGAAATGCTAATAACACTATAGCCAGACTAGAAGGAGGGCATTTTATCAGCTACTCTTTATCTCTAAAGCAGATGGGAAAGAACCAATCATTTACTCGACTCTATCCATTCCATAGCTGAGCAGGCCTTGAGGAATCATTGCTGGTAATGTTATGATACAGCAGGTTGACTTCAAGAAATTGAGAGGATGATATGCTATATATTGATTTTTGGTCCTCTTACTGTTAGTGCACTGTTTGCAAGAAAGACCTAATAAAGCCTTTAAGAGTATCAAGAATTTAACATGGAACCGGTATACTTTTCTTCAATGTCGTGCACAATTAATAAATCCTTACTTCATATGTACCTGGACGAATTATTTCCAGATTCTAGACCTTGCAGCCTTAACAATGAAGAAAACTATTTATTCTAACTTGTAACCATTTATATCATAGCCAGTGTTACTATTCCGTTTCCTTAACTTCTTCTTAATTGAGTGTAAAGTACATGTAAATGGGTTCCTCTTATATTTCTTCTCCAAATAAGAGAAAGCAGGGCAATACTCATATCACTGAAAGCCATTACATGGTTTGAGTCTTCTAAAAGATTTGGTTTTATTTCATCTCCTTTAGCAAGAAAGAGGAATGAAGAAGAACATAGAAGACGAAGATGATGACCAAGACAAAAATGACAATGAAGACAAATTACCAGCATCATTTTGAATCAAATAAACAAATTCGTATCCAAAAAGACATCCCCCAACCAAACTGTTAGGCATAAGCTTTGACTAATTAGTATAAAATGCAAACTCAATTTAACTGATACAGAAATCTGTAGACGAAATGAACAATCACAAAATAATATAAAATTAAATTGAAAATAAGCAAGTCATGAAATGACAGAGAAGGCAGCAGAAGATGATACCTCATCAGAAGGATCAGACAGTGCCTTCAGAAGGGTGTCGAAAATGTCATTGAGAAAAGACAGAACCTGTTTTTGTGAAAGTAGTAAATGATTTCTAGTTCATGAAAGCAAGGTCTCACCAAATTTTCAACATTAGGAACATAAAAGTTCAACAATGCCAATAACGAGACAATAAGAAATGGCAAGTTTCTAACAAGGTATCTATCAGACACTGCAAAAGTACAAAAATGGAACCAGCATATACGGAGGATGCTGATATACCATGTAGAAGATAAGATTTATATCATATCTCATTAGATAGTTAAATCATAAGATGGTTGAAATTTAAACAGACCACAATTATATTTCTGATGCTTATATTTATAAAAGTTTACTGTCACAGACCATAAATTAGCAACAGAGTACCATCCTGAGACCTGCTATATGGTCACCACTGGATTTATCGACAAAAGACAACCACAAAACTTTTTCCTAGCGTAAATGTATGTGCAGGCCTCCGCTTCAACAGAATCTGTAAGCTCAAATCTTTGAGCACAGGCATCTGGAGGATTGGATCTTATACGAGAAAAATGAAAATGGGGTATAAATAACATATATAAAGACCCGTAAATACTTCTATAGGTCAAACTTAAGCATGGATCACTCTCCACTACCAATGCCATTTAACAATCTCTCTCTCTTTTCTTAAGCCAATGTGAACAATTACTTTCATCAGCACATTTCTTCTCAGGTTTCACTTACAACATTAAGTCATTAACGAAATTCATACAGGTCAATTACAAATACACCCAAGGTCTCGTAAAGGAGGTAGCCCACGATATGAGCATGGGGGGAACCATTATAGGCCCAGTAGGGACAATTTCCCCAGTGGGCTCGGGCTTGGGACATTAGTCTTTTTCCACTGGAAAATTTTGGGATGTGATCTACTGTATTGCTTGTAGAATTGGAATTTTGTACTTAGCCAGTGAGATAGCTACAGCATTTCCATTTTTTTATTTTATTTTTTTGCATCATTACAGCATGTCTTCAATGGGCTTAGTGTCCTTTACACTTCACTTTTAATAATTTATTTTGGCTAGAGTATTTTACTTTTTTTATAAAAATGAAAAATAATTGCTTTGCTATTTTATTTACAGTGATGATTGATGAACTAAATGCAAAATTAGCAAATTTGGAATTTACTACACTCTAACTTGGAAATTAAAGACATATTTGGTATATAGTACAAGATGCAAGCGGACAACATGAAAAGATTTTAGAATCATTTTTTCACTAAGATTGTCAAGTATTGTATAGTTCATTTACCAAACGAGACGTATTTTACCTAAATTAGGCAAAATAAGTAAATGATTAGTTATAAATTTTGTTAATTGTTATGTTCAATCCAACTTACTAGACCATAGACATCGCATTTTTTACTAGAATGCACATATATTAAAGAACGCGTGGATTCATTCTAAAAGCAAATATATCAATTTCAGTTTCATATACCTAGCAACAAATAAAGAGTACATGAAACTAATCCTCAAATAGGACAATTTAACAGTTTAAAGGGAAACAAGGAATGTGCCATGGAATATATATTCGAATCTCTTTTTCGCATACTTAAGTCTTGCCCCCACTGAACCAAAATTCTGGCTCCACACCTGGATATGAGGAATGTAGAGGATCAGCAAGGAGTCTTTCAACATAACGATTTGTCCCAACACATAGGCCAAACTAGAAAGCTCACTGCAATGACTACAAATCTAATGACTGCCCACAAACTGAATAGATAAAAGGTGATTTATGGACTTTAACATATATCTAGATTCATACTTGCTAAAAGTTAGGATTGAATTGTCAGTTGGATTATTTAAGGATCGTTGTCGTTGGATTACAAGTTGGGCACCAATAATCTAGTAACACTAGCACATGAAGTCTTTCTCTTAAAAAGATGATGAGTTTCATATCATATATGAGATGTCAAAGTAATCTTCCAGGTATTTGTTGGAGCACAAGCTAAAACTGAACTGACTCCACAATAGGACAATCCATAATGGGAGTTCAAGTCGTTGTCAATGACTTGTCCTATTCTTAGGTTACATGATCTTTAGATCAGAGGAACCATATTGTATTGTGTATGAGTTACTAGGGTACATTATGGCATATCAACCTTGTCCTATCCAGAGGTTTGATCCATGATAACGAACAAGGAGAATGTCCAATGAAATCTAAAAGTGAATACGGGTTGAGAGTCCTTGGCCAAGGTAGAAGGAAAATCAGAAAGAATTCTATCAAAGCACGTATTTGATTGCTCATATAATTGAAGACCAGATAAGTCTGGTTGCCAACAACTGCCTTAGAATGGGGCCCACTACCAAGCCCTTGAGACAACAAGACTCTAGCACCAATAGGTCCTTCAGCACCAACACGAGAGGCCAAGAAACTACTACTCATCATTAGCAAGATATAAATGCTGAGAAATAGAAAATACAATGTAGAAACACATGGTGAGTAGATTTCATCTGCCTTGATCGTCAAGAGTGGAAGTTCAAAAGGTTGAAATTTATTAAGGCATCAGTGCAGGCAACAGAAACAAGTACGAGGAATAAAAAAAATCAACTCTCTCAGTTCTCTCTCGCTAAACCTACTGTGGAGTACGATAGGTCTTCCCAATTAATTAGAAATGTTAATGCTGTTAGCTAGTGTAGCTGACCAATACGAGAACATTAAAGTGCAACAGAAGCAGTTATAAAAATCGAAAAAAAATAATGTAAAACATCTGAACAATTGGAGAAGGAAGATTTCCAAAAATAGCAAGAGAGTCAAAATTTGCATGATATCCTCATTACCTCCGTTCGATGTCTATTTAGAAGGGTTAATATCCAGTTCAGTGCTTCGATACGTGTTGTCTCCAATTCACTAGACAAATGCCTGATACATAAAAGTAAATTCTAAATTTGGTGGATTACATTTACTCTGTGAGGCATTTCAAACCATATATCTTATCTTAAAAGGAGAAAAAAAAATTATTCTACCCAGCTTCTTTTGTCACTTTCTAAAAGGAACAGCATGTTATTGAAACAAATGAATGGCAGATTTGCAATTGACCAAATAATTGAGTATTTTACAGGGTAAGAGAAAGATACCTCCTTGCTACCGAGAGGATTGCACCTACATCAAATCCTTCTGTTGGATCAGTCTTGATTCCACGAAGTTCATCATTTGTCTCACGAGCAACCTAATAACAAAATTTAACCACAGAGCAATTGTAAAGCATTGAAGTCAAGCAGTTATTTACGTCAGGAAAGAATATACTTCAACAACTAAGAGAGGTGGTGAACAAAGGTGGACGGTTCCTTAAAATTGGATAAGTTCAATAAATCATAGACAACATTAAAAATGAGGAATTAAAGAAGCAATGAAATAGTATGTTGAAAGGAAGATTTTAAAAATGAAAACTAACAGCTCTTATTTTCTCTTCTTTGTCTGACGTGCAAGGTAGAATGGCCCCAAGAATATCAGCATAATAAGGAACAAGTTGATCCCCACCAAGTTTCACAAACTCATTAATCTGCAGAGCAGAGCAGTGTATTGAAACTCATTTGAACAAATTTAAACAAACTGGAAATATCTTGTACACAAAAATCTGCCCAGCAATGGGAATAAGCAATTTGCAATAGCAATTGGGTCTTTAAATGTTCTTACCCAAGTAATAGCAGTCAATCGAGTAAATTCATCAGGCGACGCTGCCCTCTGGACCAGTATTTCAGTCATGCGACCATAATCTACAGACTTAAAGAGTAGCACTGCCCAAGTCAGGAATTAAAAATGAAAGTAAAATTTGCGTGTTTGTTAAAATAAACTTGTACTCATGTGACATAGTATGAACATAGCTAGCAATAGAATTCTAGAAGATGAGAAGAGAGGAAGTAGAAAGAGAGAGAGAGAGAGGGGGGGGGAATTCAGGACTGACCTTTTA
>CAIGRT010029165.1:0-12601 GCA_903798405.1 Fraxinus platypoda
ACATGAAATCTAATTTTAGAATTTGAATCTCCAAAAGTAGGGAATTGTGTAATTTCCACTTTTTTAAATTTATCCATCCTAACACAATGGACCAAGGCCCAACAAGTAGCAAGACTCTCAAATATCAATTAACAATCTTTATTTTCAAACTCTTTTTTTACGTACTCATTTTCAAACACACATTTACACAATAAAATAATCTACACATAAACTTAAAACTTTTTCCTACTTTTTAATCACATATTCTCCTAAAATTCACTATTCAAAACTACATTTTTCCTAAATAATGGTTGTCAAATGGAGACTAAGTTTGCAAGAAAATAGTAAGCACTAATCAATCAAATTTAATCATTGAACAATCGAATCATTATCACCCTCGATCATAACCACTCTTAACAACACTTTCCATGCTGCTTGTGGCGCCAAACGTGAGCCAAACCGGAATTGGATGATATTTGGTGGCATATTTGGCAAGTGTTGAAATGAGTATTTTTTGACTTTTATTTCTCGCATTTCTACTAGATATTAGGAAGATAATTTAGCTCACGATTACTAAAAAATAATATTATGTATAGAACCGTACTCGTACCTGAACCCAAATCGATTCGAGTCAAGTTCAATTCCGATAATTACGTGGACCCTAATGATTCAATTTACGAAATATCAAAAGTGTAATAAGTGATTTTGAATGTTGAAATACCGAGACCGATTCACCGACAACCCCTAGGCCTATATACACACATACCTTAGCCCTTGTTTATCTCCCATTATTTCAAAGCTTTATTTCTACACTCATTTTCAATTACATATTCACACTATAAAATATTCTAAACGTAAATCCAAAATTTTTCCTTACTTTTTAATATATTCTCCAAAAATTCACTATTCAAAATAATGTTTTTTCCAAAAAAATGGCCACCAAACAGGGGCTTAATATTAATATTGATGATTGCATGCAGCTTCTAGGAAATACATAAATAAAGCTTCCAGGAGAACAAGCAAAAAAAGAGCAGAAAGGAGGGGAAGCTAGATACATCTGGCTAAGGATACATAGTATTAGTAAATTATTTGAGACATTTTATTGTGCAGTGCAATAATTACAGACTCTGGTTCCGAGGGAAAAATATCTCCATCCCTAACATAACATCAAGTCATCTATGCACACGAGAAGCAATAGAAAGAACCAGCATCAGTTACCTGTTTGAAAAATGTCGTGCCCCTCAACTTAGGGATGAGGGAGATCATGTGCCTGCCTTCATCTGCAAGCTTCAACGTGCTTGATGGATGTATGAATGAACTGATGCTCTAATAGTAGATGAATGCAGGACGTAAAATCCTATCACTATTTCTCAACGCTCCAATTCTCCATTTAAAGACCTCCCCAAATGTTTCACCTTGTCCAGCAATTCTTGGATGGTATTTGATGCCTCCTATATAAAAGGAGAAAAAACATAAGGTAATTTATACATCTGATTCTGCATTAAAAATTAGCACTACTAAAATCATAAGGCGAAATGGAAAAGGAAACCTTTAATTTCTTTCTCAAATTTTCTTCCTCAATGTCTCGACGTTCCCTTTCTTCTGAGAATATATCGATCAAACTATCTTGTTCTTTGACCAGTTCCTGAATTTTTTGATTTGCCTCGTGCAGCTGATCAAAAGGAAACAGAATTTCACTTGCCAAGAAACCAGCCAAAAGACTATCTAGAGCTTTGATTTTTCTATTTCTATCTTCATTTTTCCTGCAGGGGGGTGGGTGTAGGTGGGACTTGCGGATTTCAATTCTTGAAGTCTGGGAATATCACAAGAATTGCTAATTCACATGACTTTCTCATCAAAGACCATCAATCTTTAAATTATCTCCAAAACAAAAATTATGTTAAGAATTATTTTTGATGCCTCCTTCGAAAGTGAACTAGAGCAGTAGAGCGTAATAATTATTCTTAAGCAAGAAAAATCCAAAATAACACCATGCCCGCAATGATAAAAGGATACTATAATAATAACCTGAGCTTCGAGCGATTTGCATTTATCCTTTTCACTCTGTAGATCATGCAGCAGATCACCTAGAATCTCTTCCTCTTTCCTTTGCAATCTGTGAAGTCAGAAAAAATGAATCAGTTGTCGTGGTGATAGACGACGGCTGAGCATGTGGTGGATTCATCTTTAAAACAGACTAAGCACCTTTCTTTCAGCGCTCGATTTTCTTCTTTCAACAGTTCCATTGTGTCAGAACTGGATTTTGCATGTGATAACTCTTCTCTATTATAATCATCTTCCTGAAAATTGAATGGCATAATGAACATAAAATCAAAATTCCTTTCAAAATTTCATTCATGTCTAACTACTTTGGCTATCAGAATATTACTGGAAGCCGAGATAACAGCAGAATATTACTGGAAAATTCCCAGTAACTCTTAAGCTTTGCTAGTAACTACTTTGCACATTCACTCTTCTTCAACCCTTGTTTTTCCAGGACAAAAAAATTACAAAATAAATACAGAAATTTTCTATATGCAAACATTTTTTGTTTAGTCGTCAGATCTTATATTTTCTGGATAAGTTAGCCATTAATGTAGCCTCAATTTTCACTTCAAGGATAACTAACTGCAAAAGACTCAAAAGGATGCTCTTCACCTAATGAATATCACTTATTCTAGTGGTTCCAAAGGCACACGGACTACTATATCAGCCACACAGAATACTGCATTGACGGCATCTATTACAACAGGCATAATGATAACTCTTAAATACTAGCATAAAATGACTGCCTATAATCTGTGTCAAAGGTTTGACACAAATTTGTGGAAAACACTCATTATACCGCATCTATACTATTTCTGATGTAAGATAAACAATGGTTCAAGGATTGGCATCAAAATGGATCGGGGAGGCAAATTGTCTTTTTCCTTGGTATGAGGTTTTCCTCTTTCACTCTTATTGGTGGATTTTCTAATTTAAGATTTCTCAATCAGCAGCCTCTATGCACCAAATGAAGTAAAAGTCGCTTCAATTCCAGACATCCCAGAATCACAAGCACTTCCATCTTTGCATTGGTGATTTCTGCTTGTTATTAATTGCAATTCATAGAGAGTCGTGGAAAATTCTCTCTTGAAGCACACAAAAATGAGCTGTTACCAGATAGCCAATGGGGTCCACCATCACTTTGACTTATTATATTTGGTAATTCAACTACCAAACTGAAATTCTATATGCAGCCATAATGGTAATCTACAAATCTTTCCAGAAAACATGTGAGAGCATAAAAAATAACCTCCGTATTCACAGAAAGGTCAACACTTGATCCACTGGGTAATTAGGCTAGATGTCATCCAATATTATAATAGTAACACAGTCATTGCCTTGCAATTACAGAAAAGCTTGAGTAGAAGGAATACAATAATAAGATACCTGGGATCTTAAATTTCTGGTTGTTCGGACAGGCCTCACGGGCAAATTATTTCCTGAAGCTTCACCGGATCTCAATCCAGAAGGCATTGGAAATCCATCTTTTCCTGATAATTTCCTAGATGATAAGCCATTGACTCGATTCCTAGAAATGTTAATTTGCACATCAACGTCACTGACATCCTCAGCAGAAGACAATTGTCCGGAAGAACTTTGTCGCTTTCCAGATGCTTTTTTCTTCACATCATCCTTTCCATACACATGCCCTTTATTGAGACCCTTATCCACCGACTTGATAGGAGACTTGCTACTTGAAGAGGTAACATACTTTTTTGATTGAGGAGTTGGGACAGGAGAGCTCTCTACACAACAAAATCACATATCATATTCCGAGGAACGCATCAAAATTTCCTAATCCCAGGGGAACTTGTAAGTTGAATTTTGGATTATGATCTATCAGCGTGTACGAGGGGCCAAAATGCAATTTTTCCCTACTCTTTTTATGTGTCTGTGTGGGATAGTGGAGGGAAGAACACAACCCTGTTTCGTACCTCTTTCATATGCTTTTTTATTGCGTCTTCGAGCATAGCCAATGTGGTGACAATTTGAAGACCTAGGACAAGCAAGACAAAGAAAATAATAAGAATTCAAAACCCAGAAAACTCAAGGAATGGACACAATAGGAGGAAATCAATGTGTGCAGCACACTAAGAACAAACCAATATGTCTTTTGCATTTGTATCAATCGCGCCTCCAGTCTTGCAAGAACCGTAGTACGCTCAAACCCTTGCTTATCATGAGCTGGTTCAACAAAATTGGCTTCTAGCACACCTGGTAGAAAGATGTACAAGATTACGAAACTAAACCTAATGAAATTATGGAAATACAGAGGACAGAAACTACCTATAACTCCACGACCAAAGAAAATTTTGATATCAGTAATGCATTAAAGCACATAAATGATCATGAAATGATTCACAAGTTCAGCCTAAACCAACCAGTAATACAAAAACTAAATGATTTCAGAAAAGCATGATCTAAGTTAATAAATCTCAGAAAATTAAAAAGAAACATGCTAATACTTTATGTAACTACTGATATTGACAAATGTAATCAGATCACATGGAACGCGAAGGAACAGGAGACAGGCCTTAATTTAGTCAATGTATGGTGATAATTTAACATTTCATATATCATAAGGACTGTAAGGAAACAGAAGCAGACCTTAATGAGCCGATTTTTGTGATAAACATTAAAACCCTGAACATCAATATGTGCTTTTGCATCCTTCACAAACCCAATAGTTACAGAAGCAACCATCTAATAACAAAGACAAAAGATAGTCACCAGATTTGCACGTTTAGCTATGAGAAACAAAACTCTTACCAAATATCATTATGACAAAAATTACGTTAGCATCTTTTGGGACCCCATCAGTTCCAGACTGTGGACGATAAGTAATCTCCTGGGACATCATCATGTCATTCACTATATTATGGGGTTCAACATCTTTCCCACGCAGAATAATTCGAAAAATAGGAGGGATTCTGAGGTAGAGAATCGATACATAGCTCTGCAATTTCAAGAAGCGACTTGTTTATAACAACCACCACCGAAAACAGACAGTAGTGGTACTAGTACTAGTAGCATGGCGAAAGACTGATATTTCTAAGCATCCCTGCCTTTGAAGCTCCAAAAGTCACAAGGGTAACCATGAAAAGAACCTAACATAATAACAACAACCACTAACCCTTAATGAATGTCGATATGTTAGAAAGTGCCTGGAGTTGGGATACAACTGTGCCATTTGTATGTTCTTCTCATCTCTGTTTACGCCTCGGATTTGGATATCCTGCAAGCAAACAAAACCATAACAGATGAAAGATTCATTTCTGTACAAGTATCAGATTAAATATAAAGAGGAAATCCACAAATAGAAAGCTGATGGGAGTACATGTAGATCGGTGTCAAAGTCAAGTTCCAATAGGCCCTGGTCATCCTCCCATAAATTATATACAATTATCCGGGTACCTTGATCCTTCATCTGATTAAACTACAAATACAAAGGGCAAAGGTAGAATTTATGTAGCAAATGTCCAAACAAGACCAACCAAGTGAGGACAATCATAGAACAAAATAGCAAACAGGTAAACATCAGCAAATGCAATACATACTCAGTGATGCCATAAGCAGGGTTTTAAGTTATTCAAATAAGATCTTCACAGAATGACTTGCCATCAATCTTGTATCTCATTGTTCATTTTCTTAGAAACCAATAACTTCTGTTGATAGAGATTTTACAGGTCACCTTCCCCTCACCCACAAACCAAAAAGTAAAACCAAGTTAACCAGGTTCACCCATTTAGCATGGGCGTAAAAATATTTACCAAATAGATTCTAAGGCTATTTGAGGTTGACTAGACCATTTGATTTTAAGAAAGATAACCCAAGGTTGAACTACCCAAAATGGCTTGTCTAGCAAAGTTCATGGTACAGGTAGTATAATATTAGGCCCTCAAGATGGTCTGATTAAGCTTTCGTTCTATTATCCATATGAAAAAATATTTTATAATTCACTATCACATACATTTAGTAATTTAGTACAGAACATCTTCATACTCCATCACAAAAAGAACATCCTACGAGGCTGCTAAGTTAGTTCCTTTTTTGGAACATATAGATATGGGAGTTATTTAACAGTAGTTTTTAGTTTTTTTCTTTCTGTGCTGACCTTTTGTAGTCGAAAGGAAAGTATAAAGCTATGATTTGATCTATAAATGTCTTAAATCCGAAATTTCCAAAAATCAGTATCATGCATGGAATGTATTGTTATGCCAATGTTTTTCCCCAAAAAAATACTGGTATAAGTACTGCTCCAAAAACTTCTGTCGATAAAGCCATTCAATCTGAGAATAGAGCCAAATCAGGCAATAAATATAGAACATTGCGACTCAACCCATTTTGCCAACCAAATATATCATTCTGCAACAACAACGAGAAGTAACACAAAACATGACATAATTGTGATGTCCCAGCCCACTATATTAACATCTCAAAGTGTTTGCATTATATGCACATGGTCTAATCTCCAACTGTAAACTATGATTACTGCGAAATACAAGTACTGATGTCCCAATGTTCTACTCTCTCCTCCCAATTTGCATATAAAGGATGGACTCGAGCACATTTAAGATGCAGAGTGGAAATGCCAAGTTGAAACAGGAACGATATTTCCTTGTTGCATCAAATAGTTTGTAGGAAAATCATCTGGAGAATTAAATATTAATCAGCATTATAGCTGCTGTTCCCAGCATATCAATATAGATTCAATGTTAAACAAACAATAGATTGAAGAAGCTTCTAGCTTCCCTAAAGATAAATAAAAATAAAACAAAAACAACATTATATCATTATATAGGGGTATTAGGAGCGCAAAAAATCCAGAAAACAAGTAAGAAAGAACAATGATGAAAGCTCAAGTGAACATTCAGAATTTGTAGTGACAGCATGTTATCCAATTCATTGTTCAAATGATCAGTGCTCCGAGCCGTCTACAGTAGAACTATTCAATACATTGGGAACAATACCAATTAAGAAAAATCACCTGCCGAAGAAGATCAGCTTCACTTGAAAATGGAGACCATTGGGCTATAGTTTCAACATTTATATTCCAGTCACTCGCGGACGATCGAATTATCTTATGCCATTCTTGTCCTCTTCTTTCATAATCAAGCTTATTATCATTAAGAAAAATCAACAATCACATAAGCACACCTAGCTAGCAGGAGTGTATAAATCACCTAAACAAAAGTCAAACAAGATACATAACAAGAAGCTATTTTAGAGCCCAGATTGGCAGATTAGCTATTCATAGCTTTTCTCGTTGACGAAATTTTTTCTTCTAAAATAAATGGTGTGAAGAGCCTTTCTAGAGTAACTTTAATTAATATTTTAACTCGTTGATTAAGAGTAAGCCAATATGTCAACGTTATTTCAAAACATGCACATAAACCCTCAGCAAAAGCTTCTGGTTAAGTGCATAATTAAGGAGAACCATGAGCACTTTATGCATGTATTTTAAGATAAAACTAGAGCTCTGCGAAGTGAAATTCACATACTTTCTTTGGATGGACAGCTGCTCTTAAATTTGTGAGAATACTTTTTACTAAAATGCATTTACTCCAATCATGCAGTCCAAGGCAATCGGTTTTACTCCCAAGAATTATGAAAGACCTTCAATATGGAATCATGGATGATCACTCTGTCCAGATAATTTTGTGGGTTCTTTCTTTTTATAACTATTGTTTAAGGTGTGAACTAGTTCTCTTGGTCTCTTTCTTATCACTAAATTTCTACTTTAAAAATGACAAATAAGCCCCTTTTCAAAATAAAAAAAGAGTTTTGAATAGTATTTTTAGGAGAATGTGTGGTTAAAACTGGGGAAAAGTTTTGGGTTTACGTGCAAAATATTTTATTGTGTGAATGTGTGGTTGAAAATGATCCTGTAACAAAAGGAGTTTTAAAACAAGGACTAAATAAGAAGAAAATATTGCCTTTGTTGTGTTGTCTTCATGTATTATGAAACAATATTCATAATTGTACGGAGTCCAACTTCTCAAACAATCATAGGGATCAGCCGAATATATTTCAAGCTAGCCACAAAAGTGTAGTAAAATACTAACCATGGGAACCAAAATCACTCTTACAAAAGAGTAGTAAAACACTCACCATGGGAACGACAATATCTTCTTTTCCTGTGCTCCTCAAAAATGTATACGACAATAATCCAATGCTTTGCGTGGGCCTAAAATCAAATTTAAAATTGATACGAGTTTGACCAAATTTCAGTAAACAGTTTGTGAAGATGAAATATATCACCAGGATGCAAAAATTTCCAAAAAAAAATGTATGCTTGGTCCTTTAATGGGGGTTTATCTCTATATTTTGACATTACAGTTATCTTCTTTACTACTAAACCACCCCCAGTGGTTCAACTGCATGTCATCTCATTAAGCCCCTGTTTGGGCTCCATTTTTTTTCCATACTCATTTTCATCACACATTCTCCTATAGAATAATGTTACACGTAAACCCAAAAATTTTCNTTTTCCTTATATTTTAACTACACATTCTCCAAAAACTCACTGTTCCAAAACACAGTTTCCCCGAAAACCTAATTTTAATGGAGCCCAAACAGTAATATTGGACAAAAATTCAAATCGGAGTAAAGAATATAAACCTTTTCTCGCCTCCCCCAAAACAACGTGAGAAGACAATGACATCAGCTCCAAGCCTCATGGTACTTGTTTTAAATCCATTTCCATCTGATACAAAGAGCACCAGATAAATCCATAAGCAACCTAATAGGTTCCATTGAAGGCACCTATTACTACCACGGATCTTGCTACATGTACATAAAGGTTTACATAATGAATTACATAATGTCACATGACACTCTACCATTTACCAGTTTAAAATACAATCAACTTTTTTATCCAATATTTTCCCTCGACATCATTTTATATAATCCCTTGTGTACTATTTTTACGTACAAGTAGCATAATCCTTACTACCACAAACACATTAGCAAGACCAAAACTCACACTTCTGTTAGTTGAAAGAACTAGATTTACTTACATTGTCCAATAGTATCTACCATTTTGCTCTTCACAGAGTACCCAAGAGACATACATTGCCGTATTTTATCCGGATCCATCCCACCACCATTATCTATGGAGAAGTTACAGCAAAAAGTTCATGAGAAAATGAAGTTTATCAGCAAACAGCAGTCAGAAAAAATAAAACAAATTCACAAAAAGTTGAAAGCTTGATTAGAAATAAGAAATCAAAAGGAGAACACCTAGAACTATAGAATATAGAGTAATGTGAAATAAGGGGTCAATATGCATGCATTAACACCAATTTTATGAGGCGTGCAGTAATATATAGGAGTAATAATACATGACGTCAATGATATATTTTATGGGACAAAATAACAGAACACATAAGATATCTGCAGATCCGAGCCAACACAGGCTGTGGCCAATGTGCTTAGGCCCAGTATCATAATACCATCATGGTAAACAGCATTTGGCCACAGCTAATTTGTAGCGTACCCCGAGTTGGCAGGCGGCCATACCATGACACCGGAGTTTGTAGTGCATGTGGCAATCACAATTGTGGGCAGCATGCTGTCACGCATGTCACCCTCTGGAGGGCACTGCATACGCATCACTGTTCATGTTAATAAACAAGGTTCTCATCTTAAGAAAAATCTCCTAGATCCCTGGATGTGAGGTTAGTAGCTGCATCTTCCCAATTATATTTGAACTTCATTTTATTATTCTATGTGTGTGCGCTTACGGAAGAGGAGAAGGTGTTCAGTATCCCTCTTCTATAAAATGGGCCGGCAACTCAAATCATCCTTTTATTAAACTAATAATCATCTTCATCTTTCAGCGAATATGAATACCTTCAATCAGCAACATTTTGCTGCCATCTTTCTTGCTTTTGACCATATCTATGTTCACGTATGTTGCTCCATTGCAAACCTGACATGCCAAAAATGCCAACGGTAATTAATTCAGAAGTCTAAGGCAACCAAACATGTGAAATGTTACTGATCACTGAAGAAGGTCCAATGCATGCCTCATCCAACGAATTGTCTAAAAGCTCCGCAAAAGCTGCAGAAAAAAATTATAAGAACAGAAGTAAGAAAGCACAATAAATGTCAATTCTATTGCTACTCCCTAAAAAACCAAAATATATCACAGAGATAAAATGCATTCCCAGTTTACGAATATGTTTATCTCCTATACCTCCAAGAACCCACTTATGACTGGTTGCATTAGAGTGTAGAAATTTAGGATGAACTCTGACATGATCCATGCCACCTGCATAAGAATTTTTAGAGATATATCAGGAATGACTCTTTATTACTAACCATAGTTTTATTAAGAGCGAGAAGGTGCAATGAAAGCACAACATAGAAATTTCAAAAGCAACTTAAATAAGTCCTCTTTTACCATCAAACACACAGAACATAAAGCTCGCGCTTCGAAAATTATAATTCCACGAAGTCGCTATTTTGGAAAAAAGTAAGACAAAAAACCTGCATTTTTTTATAAACCCGAACTCAATTTCCAATCTAATTATGAAATATTTTGGTCAAAATATCTTAAAAGTCCCTTTAGTAATATCGAATTACAAAAAAACTAATAAAATACTATACTTCTTTTGAGCCTCCGAATCTTCCTCTGGAGTTTTCCAAAAGCTTCAGTTATAAATGACATGAACTCTAGCCATTTTGAAGGTTCCATACAACCTAACTTCTATCCAGCATTATTATCAAAAAAGAAAAACATGCAATTCAAAAATTTACCGGTAGCTGACTGCCAGTCACCAGAAGGCCCCCCATCAAAGTCCCCTGCCTTCCAGAACTGCTTACAACCGGTCACAACCCCAGCGTTTCTTTCCGGCGGCGCAGGCAACGCCAACGGCGCCTCTGAATCTCTCGATACTGATTCTTTACCGGGCAGAGGGTCAAGAAAACCCACCGGCAATACAAAACTTAAATCCTTCGCTCTCTTCTTCTTCTTGTTTCCAGAAACTTCTCCACTCGACTCCCGAGGCCTTTTGTTAACAATTCCGTCGATATCATTGTCGGACAAAGCATCCGAATCCGAATCGAAGTCCGAATCGGAATCGGAACTTGACAAGTTGATAAAGCAATCCGGCGGAAGGGAGTCATTCGGCTTTCGGCTCTGCTCGATAATTTCTTGTTTAACTTGGATTTCGTTTTCAGTTCTTACCATTTTTTAGCGAGGAACTAAGGGCCCGTAGAAGAAAAGATTTAAATGAAAAACAAGTGATCAAAAGTAACCACTTTAAATTGGCAATAGTAGATTCACGCGCGGGCGGGTTGCCCAGTTCCTCTCCAATTTCACTTTTCACAGTTCTCTCCAATTAGCAAAATTCGTTTGCAATTAGAACGTCTTGAATGCTAATGCGAATTGCACTAAAATGATTATTACATTAGTTAAAATAAATCATAAAAATTTTGCCTTCAATGCAAAGTATTTATTTAGCTGATGTGGCAAGGAAAAATACCATTATCAAGAATACCGTCTAAATGTAGAGGTTTAGACTGCGTAAGTCGCCATAATTTATTATTTCTCCTTTTCTTATCTTCCTCTCTTAAATTATAGGTGAAACTCGTTCAAAATGAAAATTTGACTAAATTGTATGTTAATTAAACATTAATATACATCGCAGGTCTATATTTAGATGGCACCTAGATAACAATCCATGAAACACTCAGGAAAATCTATTGAGATTAATCAACGTTGAACGTGCGTTGCACATTATTATGAAATGTTTTATAAGTGTCGTAAAAGTAATATTTGAATATGAGTGAATATCAATTTAGAATTCATACCATGGAATATACACGTGAAAATGAATGTTAAATCATTTATTTAATTTTCAATTAAGTAAAACTGGATATTAATTAGAATACATGGACGTGAATAATGAAATTCATTTTTGAATGTGAAATTATAATTAACTTATAATTAGAATTAATAGCACTGCATAAATGAAGATGAATATAAGCAGATGTTTGCTCTAGATTTTTTCTCCATTTTCAGCAGAATTCTAGTCGTTGGAGCACAGATAACAATGGAACATGTGAGCTGGTGGGTCCCATTCAACGGCTACAATTTTGCTAAAAATCTGAAGCAAACAAGGCCTAAATTAAATGAATGTGAATGTTAATGTTAATTAATTGATAATTAATAATAGAAAATTTATAAATTAATGAAAGCACGCATGTGTAATGAATCTGTTAAATATACATGTACATCAATGATAACTAAATGATTAAATAAATTAAATACATGTTGAAAAACGAAAAGTACGATATTATTGAAATAATTTAATTATATTACAGCTAAAATCGTCCAAAAAATGATTATATTTCACTTTTGTTTGGTTTTCATTATTTTCAAAATATATTTTTCCCTTTCTTATTTTCAACCACACATTCTTTAATAAAATAATATTACACGCAAACCCAAAACTTTTCCTTATTTTTTAACCACACATTCTCCATCAAAATACTATTCCAAAATGCATTTTGGGCAAAAAATGGGGCTCAAACAGGTGCTAAGTTCTGAAGCCACTGTTCTTGCTGG
>CAIGRT010029197.1:0-11050 GCA_903798405.1 Fraxinus platypoda
CTATGTGTACAAACTGTGGATGAATCCCCATGTGAGGCAGCATTAAATGGTAAGGCCAATATTGATACTCATCCAACTAGGAGTGATGCGGAAGATAAATAGAATTTATCGTCATTTTTTATCTGAAATCAGTCACCAAAGATGCAGCACGTTGTGTAGCAAACATGTCCTTGCTCTGGTGTGCTAAAGTTGGACTCATATCTTCCTAATCAAATTCCTCCTCTTCAGTATTTTGCCATGTCCTCGAAGTTGTCGTTTGGTCAAAACCATTTATGCCCATTTGCTCCGTGCAGCACGGAGCTGGGCACTTTACTCCATTTCCCATATGGGAAAGTTTAAGAAGTTAGTTCTGGGCATTCTATTATTATGTTTTGTACTCCATTTTCATTTGGGAAAGTTTTAAGAAATTATTAATTTCGAGGCATTCAATATATTACCTTCTTTGCTCCACTTTTCATTTGGGAAAGTTTAGGAAATTATGAATTTCTGGTCACTGTGTTAATTTTTTTTTTTACTCCTTTTTCATTTGGGAAAGTTTAAGAAATTATTCATTTCTAGGCATTATGTTATTATATTTTTCAGTCCATTTTTCGTCTGGGAAGTTTGAAGAAATTATTATTTTCTGGGCATTCTATTATTATGTTTTTTTACTCTTTTTTTTATTTGGGAAACTGTTTGCTCAAATTAAAATAAACACCACTCTTCTTTTTCTGATTCTATACAGAAAGAAAAATATAAGGCTGCTAATCAAAGAGCTAAAGCACTGGAGAAGGTATTTTTATGTTATGTCGATATATATGTGTGTCTTTGTGCAGGCTGCAAGGAGACATCTCCGTGTAGCACGGATCTGGAACTGGTGATTGTTGATGCTGATATATGCCCATTTATCCAATTGTCATTTAAAATAGTATTACTTTGTATTGACGCCATTGTCATTTAACAACAGCTATGAATTGATATACACCTAATATGTTTAATTCATTAGAGCACACTCCAATTTACAGTTCATAAAGCTATTGTTTGGTAATTTTTTTTTTCTAGATTCTAAAGTCAGATTTCATTTTTAATCGTATGGGGCACTCTAGCTTATGGTAGCTTTCTAATTAATCATCATTGAATTGAAGAATCCATGATCGTTCACACCACAATTGGCCAGTGCGAACAAATCTAAGAACAAATGGTGACGTGCGACGTTTCATCGTAGGGTGGTTAGCTTACGTTACAGAGAAACAACTTTAAGTAGGTGACACGTGCGTATTCGAAATTGTGAACGATGAAATCCCAATGTTCTTAGTATACAAAGTCTGTCCCACCGATGGTAGTTGGACGCTTACATGAATTGTACATTTTGCCTCTTCATATTTCATGTTTAGTTATTATCAAGCATTAAATTTGTCTTCATTTTGTCTAAACAACACTGATGACAGCATGATTTATAACGTCCTTGTCTGAAAACTCTTTCCTTAACCATCCAAACATTCTAGCAGTTATAACTAATTGGATTTGT
This sequence comes from Fraxinus platypoda, assembly GCA_903798405.1. Lineage (NCBI taxonomy): Eukaryota > Viridiplantae > Streptophyta > Magnoliopsida > Lamiales > Oleaceae > Fraxinus > Fraxinus platypoda. The sequence continues at coordinate 1,508 of CAIGRT010029197.1, forward strand.
ACAATGTAAATACTTGTTTTCTACTTACATAATTCATGAAAGTATTGCGATACCTTTTCCATGAGATTTTCAAATCGTCCTTCTAATACAATCATAGAGAGCATAACATCAAATAAATTTTTCAATATAACTAGGATTACAAACATTACCAAAAATAACTACAATACTATTTCGCTTGTACAGGATGCTAAAATCTATCTTCCGGTGCTTCATTTATGTTTGTTACATTAAGCTTTCACAACAACGCTATTAAGTAGCCAACTACGCCGATAGCACGTGCGTCTAACTAGTAATTAATAATGCATGATAAAAAGGGATACCTTTACTTAAATTTAAAGCTTAAAGGCCCCAACGTAACGATTATGAGACTCCATTAATTTGTAAAGAGTTAAATTTTAATATTGACTAGTGTTATTTGCAGTCGTTCACTATCGTAGTCGTCCTACATGACATACATGTGGCTGTTAGTGATTTGATGCATTAATATGCTAATTTTTATTGCCTTATATATCAAATCATTAATTGACACTTGTATATCACGTAGAACGACTATGATAGTGAGCGTCTGCAAATAACATTATTCTTTAAAATATTTGTAGTTTTTTTGTGGGAAATCAGTAGAAGTACAACTCATATTAGTAGAAAAAGATTTAATATATAATTCACTACTTTATTTATTAGATTAGTCCCAACATCATGGTCGAGAGTAAGGGCATATTTGAGCCCCATTTTTAGGCCAAAATGCATTTGGGAATAGTATTTTGTTAAAAAACGTATAATTAAAAAATAAAGAAAAAATTTGGGTTTGCTGTAAAATTATTTTATGGGATAGTGTGTAGCTGAAAATGAGTTTTGAAAAAAATGAGTTTTTGAAAAAATGTGGCCAAACATAGGCTAAATCTTTAGACCAAAAAATTATCACCCAATACTAATTTGTGGTTGTTACTCCCTTTGTCCAGTTTATATAGGTTGATTTTCCTATTTTCTTGTCCCAATTATATAGTCTTATTTCTTTATTAAAAATATTTTGTTTTGTTCGTTTACTAATATACCATAATTTAATTTGCCTAGTTATGTTCAATTTTCCCCACTCAATCTTGAAATTGTACAAATATAAGAGATGCCCACTTCTTGAAAATTAAATCATTAAATTTCTTTACTACTTTCAATAATAATTTACTACCAGTTATTGATAATTAAATGAGGGTAAACTAGGAAAGTTTTTGACAAAAATTAAATAAGTCATTTAATTTCACATTTCATTTAACAGATATTTACTACTTTCAATAATAATTTACTACTAGTTGTTGATAAATGTAAACTATGAAATTATTTGACAAAAATTGCTTTTTGAATAATTTTAAATAAGATTTCTTAATCTGTGTCAAAAATAAAATTAACCTCTATAAATGGGACTGGGAGTATTATTCTTTAATTTTTAATGAAGCAAGAATCAAAGAACATTAATTAATATATGTTTGACGGGCTGGATTTCACACCTACGTTTCTGTTTTTTTATTATGTCCAACTTATTCATTCATGTGTACCAAATAAATGTCCCAAATGTTATAAAACTCCACATGATATAAATATTAGAGAAGAAATAGAGAAATTCAATACTTAAGTGTATGTTATTTTATTATAACAAAAAATATTTTACATATACATCGGGATTTACATTTTGGTATACATAATGCCCAATTGACATTTTATCATTGACCGGTGGAAAAACTATTTTAGAGTAGATAGGACTTATGTAATACTCTGTGAAAATCAACAATTATCTCATAATTTTACAACACTCCTCATCTGATGACTATTTACATAATAATTACCTAATTAAAAACCTAGTTTGGAAAAAATTTAGTGATATAAAAATATCGAATGAAGGAGAAAATTGTACAAATAATTATAACAAAGTGGAGTAATGAAATGCTACCTCGTTAAAATTTTGTCAAAAAAATTCAATGAAACAAAATTTTAGTGAAGAAAAAAGAGTACAACTACTCTCCTTAATTTCAATAAAAAAAATTCTTGCAAAAAGTTATTCATGTCTTGTATGTCAATGTTTTCAATATCACATTCCAATGAAGTTTGTCTTGTGATGTCTTATTATAGCATTCAAGCAATATTTTCAAATAAGATATTTGTCAACCTTTGGTGACTATAATAGAATGATGATTCGACAAACAAATCTTGTTGTTCTCTTTAAAAGTCTCATACGTAATTTGTAACTTATAAGAGATTATTTGAGGGTAAATATCTAGTAGATTATAGACATTGATTATACAAAGAATAGGTCTCGTTAAAACCTTATTAAAAAAAACCATGTGTAAAAAATCTTAATGAAGAAAAAAAGATAACATTGTTTTTTTTTACTCATTACAAAATTTGCTTTATTAAAATCATTACCAGAAAAACTCAATAGTATAAAATCTTGATTAAGGGAAAAAGAGTATAACAAGAATTTACTCGTGGTAATATCATTTGAATTATATATTTCGGCATATTAAATCCTTTAAGGATAAGACTAGTGGTCATGCTAGATGAGTTGGCTAATAGCACATTTCAAATTTCATGCATTGTTAGAATAACAACATATAGACAAATCTACCACGGTTTTTGCAAAATTTATTATGTTAAGAGTCGCTCATTACGTGTTATAACTTTATTTTTCTCATTTATTTTTCGTATAAATATACACCATTAGGTGTTCGAACAACGGGTATAGAATTTTTAGCTATATTTAGTAAATTCAATTTTACTATGATTGCATCCTTTTTCTTTGGCTAATCATTCATTCGATCGATATATTTTCAAAAAATTATTTCGATATTCTTTCTATTCATAATATGAACCAGTACATCATGTACAAAAATATTATCGAAATTTTTTTCTTTTCAATTCTATTTCTTTCCCATTACACATAACTTATCGAGATATCTAAATTTCCAATATTTTAAGTACTTGAACCTCTTTTGAGATTTTATGGTTATGTATATATGTTTTCTAAGAATATATGTCTCCTAAATGTGATCATCTTCTCTATTTACTCCATTTTCTCTTAAAATTGAATATTATCACGCATTAGGCATGCCATAGATTTATCAAATATAATATTAATGAATTATTCTTTCAAGACGTAATTCGAGATGGAGCATTTAAAGTTGATGTGTAAGATATTGTTAATCTCTTTCATTAGTAAATGCATCTAAATGACTTATTTTTTGAGTTTTGGTTTTATTTTTTTTTACGAGGATCTAGATAATATAATGATGCAGCATTTCTAGTTTTTTTAATTCCACCTTCTAATGCTTTGAAAATTGTCCAATCAAATGACAATCAGCAAATCATATTATAAAATATCATATATTAGGACTTGAGATATTTTAGAGGGGTTCGAACTGGACATGTGTTCTCTTTATTTTTTTAATGTCCATCTCATTCAATGTATATTGCACTTATAAAAAATTATTATACAAAAATATTAGGCTCTAATAAACCAAATATAGTGGAGAGAATTATGATATAGTTTTGTTACTTTTGAAGTAGCATTCCCTAGACATAATTGAGAAGCAAATTCACAGTAGCAATGATTTGGAAATTAATTGGATGTGTTTAACCAACATATTGTATAAAATTATTTATTTCTATTTCAATTAACATTTATTAAAAGGTTGAAATTTATGCTCTAGCATTAACAAAACATACTGACTTAATTTTATAATTTGAAAGTTATACTCATAATTTAAAATTTGAGTAAGTAATCTCGCAAATTTCATGTTGCAAACATCGTGTAATTATCTAATATTTGTATCTAACAGATATAAATTATATCTAGATGATCAACATGAAGGGTGGCAGCCCCTTTTATCACCCTAATTAATTTTCAAGATTATAAGGATTTAGTCTCAATTTTAGGTAGTTGTGATCAATGACCAATTTATAATGTAGAGAACAAACATTGCATGTAAATTCATTTGATTGAAGAATTTCCTAGTTCAAGTATGTGACTAATTTTATTAATATCGTACTAGTATTTTGAACACTAACTGATTTACATCTGGTAAATGATATCAAATTTACTGTATATGAAACTGGTAATGATGATGATATAGTGTAATTTAGGCCATGTTTGACACACTTTCTTTCAAAACTCATTTTCAATCACACATTTTTCAATAAAATAATATTTTTCATAACATCAATAATTTTTCCTTACTTTTTAACCACATATTTTCCATCATATCATTATTTAAAATACATTCTTTCCTCAATAATATCCATCAAGCACACCCTAATTGTGCACCACTGCCGTAACAATAACTTTATATTTTGACATATGGAGCGAACATACGGTAAAATCCAGAAAATGAGTCGTCAAGTAACAGTACTAATTAGTATACTTTCCTTCATGAATAAACACTAATTTATAAACTTTGCATGTGCATCGTATCTCTTCGCTAAATGAGATAATATGATATTCTTTGATAACCATGCATTCTTTGAGAACACAAGGTAATATTCTTCTAAAGCATTGATGTATATAATTAAAGTTAAATATTGTTGTATCCTCATGCTTCTTGCGGAGCAATAAGACATCAATCTGATAGATTATAAAGTATAAAGTTAGTTCTTTTTAAAAATAACAATCTAATATTTAGTCGTTTGATTTGCACTTCTTTAGGAACACAAGCATTGTCATATATTTATCATAATATTAGGAATGCAGACCTTCAAATCTTTCAAAATGCTGCAGGTTTTTCCTAGCCTTTCATAAAATAGTAACGTCATTTTTCCTACACAAAACAATAAAAATAATTAAAAAAAAATAAAAAAACTCATCTTCTTCATTAGCCCACACTAGAAACCAAAAAAATCAACGGGGAACCACCTCAAGCTACTCCCTCCCACCCACAACGCACCACAAACCGTCACCATCGCCACCACAAACTGTTGCCATCGCTACACACCATCGGCCAAGCCACCTCAACATCTCACAACACGAAGCCCATTATTCACACTCGTCCCTTCAACAACACCCACTATCGGTCGCCTTTCCCAAGCACACCAGCAACTCAATTACCCACCATGATCGTCATCTCAACCAACCTAACACAACACCATCATCAACTCCTTAAACCAAAAAGAAAATAACATTTCGACACCTTAATTGGTTTTTTCCAACACCAAACCTGATCTTGGAAGTGCGTATTTCTCCACTAAAATCGGATGCCCGCCCATTACCCTCTTTTTTGCGATTGAGAAAAATCAAATTATTGTTGGAATGCGGAAGCGGAATTATCCAGTAATTAAAAAAATCTTTAATTTAATAAATAAGATCGTCTAAATGTTCACGCGCATGTTATATCGAGAATTAGGGATTTGAATTTTTAATTGAATTCTATGATCAATTCTTGAACTGGATCTGAATCACGAATTTTTAGCTTTTTTGAATCACGAGCTTCCAGTCTTCTAATTGCAAGAACTTGATACTTCAAATCTCCAAGTCTTCTATGGTATTCTTCAAAGTCAAGACTACAATGGTGTGTGGGTACTTTCTTTTAATTAAATCAAGAACTAATTTTTGGACTGGACAATTGAATGAAGTAAGAAAATATTTATTCTCTCTTTTTCTTTCTCCAAATTTGAACACTACGAAATTATGTGTTATGATTGTTGTAGAGTTTCTAGGTCCATCTAGTCTCTATTTATAGAGATAAAGATGTTCCAATCCATGTAGAATAATAATTCCAATTTCAAATAGGAGTCTTCATTAAAATCCAAGTAGGAGTTCTAATTAAAATCCAAGTCCAATTACTTTAGATTTAATTACATGTGTAGTCCTAGAACTTCAATTACAATTATAATTAATTTTACAACTTTCATAATAATCGTAATAAAGTTACAAGAATTTATTATAATTACAATTAAATCCAAACTATTATAATTATCATAATTAAGTCCCAATACTATAGAGCTACCACAACGACCTAATCAGACATATGTTATTCAAGCTCCAATAATTAGATCCGGTCTAGTCGGCCCTATACCTTCCAATCTAATTATTAGTTTTTATTTTTCCTATTAAAGGCAAAAGACTGCACTCTTAGAATATATATAAGATCACAGAAACTAATAAATCTGTAATACTTTCATCTGGCTTATCGTATATGTATTTTATTTCCGTTCGAGATTTGATAATTAGGTATGAGCATAAATGACCTTTGCCCTTCTAATTATTTTCACTAACTTAAGGGTAATTTTCTTCAATGATCATGTGAACAAATCACAGATGTTGAAATTTAGTCTTTGCTAAACACTGAGCTCAGATTTTAATCGTTTAACAGAAAATATTTAAGTAGTTACTCTACCTATTTTTCAGAAAATATTCTCATGTTCTCTACTTTGCTCATTCTCAAATACCCAACCCACCGAAATATTTGACTAATCAAATTGATCTCACTCATTGGTGAATCAAATAGCCATTAAAATCACGAAAAATTATACATAACTTTGTCATGGGATTTAGATGAAATACACGACGATCAAGTAGAATTTAATTCTCCGCACGATCATGCTATAGAGTTGAACTCGACACGTGGTCCATTTAATACACTCAAAGTGTACTAGTGTCACCTTTAACAAACCCAAATAGTAAGTTTGTCAACACTACAATCTTCCAGTACAAGGTGCCAACCTTTATAAAATAGTTGTGAACAAATTATTTATGATCAAAATATTAATTGTGTCACACTGTACTTCTCAACGCAAGTATCCAACTTATATTATCACAAGATATCATGACACTTTAATTTGCATGCTCAATAATAAATAAATACAATAAATGAAATAAAAGAAATTTTATTTAATATAATAATATTGTTATTTTTACATCAGCAAAATTATATTATATGGGCACACAACCCAACAAATCTCACACTTGCTATATGTGTCATGTCTTTTAACCCCCATGTCTTGCATCATAAAAAACCTTAGCCGACAGGCTTTTGGCTAATGGATTCTCGAGGTTATCCCCAATAACAATTTTACTGACAATCACATCTCCTCTACTAATTATCTCTCTCAAGATATATTATTTTTGCTCAGTATGTCTCCTTGGTTCTTTAGTATTTCCCACTACCCCCACTGTTATCACAGTGTGTTAAAGGCTATGCAGATGTAGTCACCACTTAGATGTCCGTTAGGAATTTTTGAGCCACACTGCTTCTTTAGCGGCTTCACAAACCGCCACATATTCAGCCTCCATAGTGGAATCAGCAATACATCATTGTTTGATATTTTTCCAAATAATGGCCCCACCACCAAGTGTAAATAGTGATCCTGATGTAGACTTGTGAGATTCCTTATCAGTCTAGAAGTCCTAATCTGTATAAACTAGCATATGATTCCTTGTCCTTCGAAGGTACTTAAGGATATGCTTTACAACTACCCAATGTTTCGGTCCAGGATTAGATTGATATCCACTCACCATACCAACAGCATAACAAATGTTAGGTCTAATTCACAGCATAGCATACATGAGACTACCAATTGCCGATGCATAAGGTATCCTACTCATGTGCTCCATCTCTTCAGGAGTCTTAGGGGACTGATCCTTGGAGAGTTGGATTCCATGTTTGAAGGGCAGATCACCCTTCTTGGAATCTTGCATGGCAAATTTGATAAGTATTTTGTCAATATATATGAAGCTTGAGATAAAGCTAGGATGCATGTTCTTTTGATCTCTTAAGATCTGAATTCTTCGAACATAGCTCACTTCACCTAAGTCCTTCATATGAAACTGTTGGGCCAACCACGCTTTCATAGACGATAACACTCCCACATCATTTTCAATGACCAAAACATCATCCACATAATTTAGTCGTGTATCTTCTTGTAAACACAGGGTTCGTCAAAATTCTGATCAAAACCATATATCTTAATAACTTCGTCAAATATTTTGGTCCAAGATCTTAATGCTTGCATCAACCCACAAATGGACCGTTGAAGCTTACGTACTTTGTTTTCATGATCACGTTCTATGATTCCATTTGGTTGTAACATATAGATACATTCCTCAAGATGGCCATTCAAAAATGTCGTCTTGATATCCATTTTTCATACCACATAGTTCAAAAATGAGTTGTAGTGGATAAGAGAATCCGAATAGACTTAAGCATAGCCACAGGTGAGGAGGTCTCCTCATAACCGATGTCATCTCGTTGGGTAAGCCTTGCTTTGAAGGTTTCCACATTTCCATCTACTCTATTTCACTTGTAGACCTACTTGCATCCTATGAGTTTTATCCCTTCTGGTGCATCTACAAGTTTCCAGACCTGATTGGAATGCATGGATTCCATTTCAGTATTCATAACTTGTTGCCAGCATCCACATCACTCATAGCCTCTTTATTTGAAGTCGAATCATCAACTTGTATTGTGGAGATCACCTGATTGGATTCTGCGACCAACAAGTACCTAAGAAGGTAGTCTGATGGTCTCTAAGTTTGTCTAAGGGATGGTGGATCCTGGACTCTGGTGTCATTTGGAATTGTAACATTTGTACCAATGTTGGTATCACCATTAGGTGATGCCATTACCTCCTCAGTACCTTCAACGTATACTTGATCTATGGGATTAGATGATGACTCATCTATTCCACTCATATCACGTTGTTTAAGTATTTTGACACCAAAGGTTATCTGTCATGAGGTTGCGTTTCAGGAATCGATGGGGGTGGAATTGCTCCCACTCATTTCTTCCAACACAACTTTACTCTTAGACCTATGTTCATTAATATACTTATCCTCTAAGAAGGTTGCATTTTTGCTAACAAAGACCTTTCTATCTAGAGGACATAAAAATAATATCCCCTGGTATCTTTAGTCCCACAAACAGGCATATCTCTAACCTAAACTCCAGCTTTTCTGCCTTCCCTTTCAACACATGAGCCGAACATCCCCAAATTCGAATGTGATGCAAGCTGGACTTACGCCCATTCCACAATTCCAGGGGAGTCTTGGGAAAACATTTAAAAGGAACTAAGTTAAGAACATACGCTGATGCTTCCAGTACATATCCCCAAAATGAGATAAGTGTTACAAAACTCATCATTAACCTAACCATATCTAACAATGTTAGAGTAACCATTTGCAAAGGTGATAAAATACACATAGGCCCTCTCACATGTGTATTCACAGGTCCATATACATCAGAATGAACTAGTTCTAATACTTCTTTGGCTCTATGTCCTTTTGATAAAAAGGATCTCTCGGTCATTTTCCCTTCCAAACAAGAAACACAAACTGGCAATGGTTTGACCTTAAGTTTGTTAAGTGGATCATCTCTAGACAATCTTTGTATCCTGTTAAGGTTAATATGTTTTAAACTCTTGTTTTAAATGGGTCAAATATTTAACTTTTTATAGAGTGACCAAAGGTATATCAATTTTGGGCTCATTTTGTAGCTCGCATTGAATAATGCATTTTAGGCTCAAGAAAAAGTCGTTTCGGATAAGTCAGCTCCAAGATATTGCAGTTTG
>CAIGRT010029204.1:0-11208 GCA_903798405.1 Fraxinus platypoda
ATAATGAGAATCAAACGGGCCCCAAATATTACTTTTTAGAAGATAAAAGAAATTGTAAATGACAAAATGGAGTGGGGGTATTGGGGGTGGTTGGTGGTGGGGATGGCTTGGGGGTGGTTTGGTGATTTTGATTTTAAACGTTTAAGGTGTGTTTGGCTGACGTGGGTGGAGTCTACGTGTCAATTTAATATACTAATTAACGGTCATGTCATTTTTCCGTCATACACATAGATATAATCATAGACGAAATTCATCCGATGATTGATGGAGTGCAACAGATCTAAGTTCAACAGCCACTAAGAAGTTTTGTGAAGTTGGATGAGTAAGTCGTGACGAAGTGTAAAGTTCAGTGGCTAATGAAATATTTAACTCACATTTTTTATTCTCTAAAGATCTTTCTTATATCAAAAGTGCTTAGAACTTCAAGAAACTCTTTAAGGCTCCGTTTGGGAGCCATTCTTTTTTAAATAATACATTTTTTCTTTCACATCAAGTGGGATCCATGGAGAATGTGTGGTTGAAAAAGAAGGAAAAGTTATTGATGTGATGGAAAATATTATTTTATTGAAGAATGTGTGGTTAAAAATGAGTAGAAGAATGATAATGAAAATTTTAATGTGTACCAAATGGAGGCTTATATTTGTGATTATATAACCCAAATTCGATAAGTAGTAACAAAAAAGAAATTTTTGGTGGTTATTATTCTAATTTTAAACTATGAAAACTATAAACGATTGTTGTTTTATCAAAATTACGAGTTGAATATGTATTAGATTTTTTACTCCACCTATTGACATCTAATTAGAATACTCAACTTATGTTAATTAGTGTGGTTGTCCGTTAATATTAACTATTATTTTCCAAAATATACCGAACATATACTTAACATGATTCGATCATATTCCTAGTCGAATTCATATGCGAAGTACGCATTCAATCATAGGATTATCACACGCGATCTCATACGGCATAAATATTATTCCTAATATCTATTGCTCATATGTTGAATATGCAGTGTTCTACTTATTGTGGGACTTTCAATCACTGAGAACTTGAAAAGTTTTCCCCTTAGTGACTAATCTTTACAAAATGCAATTTCATCCATCACTCGGTGATTAATAGGGAAACTTTCGTAAAGTTTAGTAAATAACGGGAAAAATTTTTAAGTTTGGTGACCCCAGAATATCTTAAGCAAAGTTCAATGACCAATTATGTAATTAACCAATCTTTATGTTTTTTTAGTCTTTTTTTTTTTTTTCTTTTTCGTATCCTTACCCCACAATTTTATTCTCTCTAGTATCGCCAAATTTAGAAAAAATAATAGTCTTTTATCTCAGGAAAAATCGATAAGATTGCTGGCCTCTCTAAGATCAAAACGGCAATAAAGGATAGTTTTATGAGCTTCTTCAACTTCAATCATCTTTCCATCAGAACATATCTGAATAAAAAATATATATATATTAGATTCTTAGCTATCAATGTTAAATATTATAAAGAAAGTGATCAATGCTTAAGTGGTTCTCTTTCAAAATAGTTGACTTTTTTATATTAGGGAGGTCAATAGACAACCTTTTTGGTTATCCTCGAGATAAAGACTATATTTATGAGTTTGACGATGATAGAAAGAATAAAATTGTGGGATAAGAGTATATCAAAAAAAAAAAAAAAAAATAGACTAAAAAATAACATAAAGATTAATAAATTATCTGATTGGTTACTAAACTTTGCGTAAGGTTTCTAGGGAGTCACTGAATTTCAAAAATTTCTAGTTAATCATTGAACTTTACAAATGTAATTACATTCATGACTGAAAATTTCAAAAATTTTCTTGTTAGTCATTGAACTTTACAAAATGTAATCACATCCATCACCTAGTGACTAATGGGAAAATTTTTATAAAGTTTAGTCACTAATAGGAAAAATTTTGAAGTTCAGTGACCCCCTATAAACTTTGCTCAATGTTCAGTGACCAACAAGGTAATTAACCCCTAAACGGTGCATAACTAACAAATACTTATTAATTCCTCCTACCTTAGATTTGACTTCTCTAATTCCACCACGTCAACAAATACTCTTTCTGCCCCTACTCAATATATCCACTTCAATTTTATCTCCTGAATCAAAAACATGAGGGACACAATTACTACCATGGAGTGTTCAATTTCAAATGTTTCTTCACGGTCAAGATCTGATTGGTATGATTGATGGCTCAGAAGAGAATCCATCAAAAACTTTGCCAGGTGGCTCTCCAAATGTGGCATATGCAGTCTGGTTCAAGAAAGATAATTGTATTTTGTGCTGGTTACTAGCTTCTATCTATGAAAGCTAGTATCTATTGTTTGCATTTTGAATACTTCTAAACAAGATTTGGGCTCTCTTTATACACGTTTCTCACCAATCTCGAGATCCCTCTTTGCGCTTCTTCAAACACAACTTTAGTCAATCGCCTAGGGTAACAAATATTGCTCCGAGTTTCTTGAAGAAGCCAAGTAATTGGTTGATCAACTAGCATTTGCAAGAAAGCCTATGGATGATCATGAGTTGGTTAATATTGAATTTGTGATTAAGGCCACTGAGGAGATCAAATCATCGTTAAGTTTGAATCGGGTTGTAAAGACAAGTCATATTATGTTGAAATAGCAAAATAAAAATATGGAGGACAACTGCAATATGGTGCAGGTCAACCTAAGGAAACTAAACACGATCTCTTATTCAAAGTTCGTTGCAAAACGTCTGACTACAATTATAAACAAGCTCCTGTTGAGAGGCAATCCAACTTTGTATCATTTGCTTGCTTTTCATTGCATTGCATGTAATGAGGATTGTATTTAGTACATAAAATATTTAATTATTGTATAGATAATATTTTTAATATTTAATACTTTGGATCATCGTAGTAGCACCACATTTATGTCGAATTTTTGCTCATCCTACACTCACATTTGATAAATGATTTGTCTTAACTCCCATATGATCATATTTTTTTCCTTTCTTTTTTCAGGCATGATAGAAATAATTGACAAAATAAGCAAAGAAGAGAAAATGAAGATTAGAAACCAAATGCTTATGTAGAGGTGTCATCACATGACACGGTCACTAGGAGACAAGACAAATGTGCCGGACAGATTGATGACATTTAAGGCTCAGCTTACGAGTTGCTGATAGGCCAGGCCCTCCATTGTGGTTCTGCTGGTTCCATTTCAGCCTCCACCAACGTTAGTAATCCTTCGACGAGTTACTAGTTTTCCTCTTTTATTTTAATTTCTATATTTTGGACTGTATATTCTAACATTGAGGACAATGTAGAGGTAAAGTTAGGGGTAGAAAATATTGGATCATCTTGTAAAATAATTTGTGTAATAGAGTCTGCATTACTTGCTGCTTGAGTATGTAATCAAGGTTTAGTTTTGTGTTAGAAAAAAAAATTTAAAATATAAATAAAAAATTAAATATTATCTAATTTTAGTTTGCATGACTGTATGTGGAACTTATCTCGATTATAGATTCATATCTGATGATGTTATTATATCTATTTAGGATAAAAATTTGGATTGATTTGTGTCAACACTTGAATTTTCATTTATTATGTTACGAAATAAACAAGATATTAGAATAGTTCTGATACCACTTGTTGTGAAATAAATCATCAAATTGAGATGCTGAAATTATATGGCAAATAATGAAGTATTAAATCAAGTAAAAGAATAATAAAAACAAGAATATGGCAGATGAATTAAAAGATTTTATCAACTTGAAAATAATGGAGAAGAGAGCATTACAATGGATCATATAATTCTGATAATCTATTTTCTCACACTTGTCAAATTATATAGAAGAGCCCAATATTTATAGAGAATATGTAGGGGACGTCCAAACCCTCTTAGTAGAGTTGTTGACGAAGTAGGATGCCAAAAAATCGAGTCCAAAATGAAAAATGAGCGAAAAATGCGAAAAACCGGAACATGCAAGGTGGCTCTGCGGCGCCCACCTCCGGGCGCCGAGTGTTCTGCCCGAAAAAAAATATATTTTTTTTTTTGTTCCCAAATTGTTTTCTCCATCCCGAACTTTACTTCAAATCCAATACTAATTTCAACTCCTAATGGTCTTCTAAAATAGAACTTCAACTTGGTATAGAATTCTAATAGCATTCCAAACTTGAATTCTACTTGACGTACACTTCAATTAGAATTTTTCAATATTTCAAATAAAGAATTTGGATCACACCCAAATTCTTAACATATTATATGAATTCTATTATTTTATATTTGATTTTTGAACAATTGTGCGCAACTTTATTCTTGATTGCACTTATGATTACTTCGAAATGAGTTGTGTAAATTAGCTACCTTAGCCCCTATTTGACAACAGTTATTATAACTCTTTTTCCCTTACATTCATTTTTAACCACACATTCTCCAAAAAAATCACTATTCAAAACTCATTTTCCCAAAAAGGAAAAAAAAAACTCATTTTAATGATTATTTAGAACCGTTTGAAACTAGTGTATTATCTACGCTACTCACTCTAGTTAGAATCTTGTTGAAAACCAAATTTAGAATCAGTTTGGAGTGAATGGATCTATCTAAAATCGATACCTACATCACTTAATCATTCTTTGTTACTTCTCGTTGGCCCCCAAAAAATAAAATACATGCACTAACTGTGACACACGAGAAATTTAATACATTGATGTGTGAAACTAATCTTGAGTAATCTAAGCCCTATTCATTATCAATTTTTAGGAGGTAATCTATTGGGAAATAAGCTGCGTGCAGTGTGTATATAGATTGAAAATTACATTTGACAAACAAATAAAAGATTCAAAAAATGGAAGAAGGCACACAATAAAAAAGGAGAAGAAGAAAAGAAAAATACATCAAAGTGTGTTTCATTTTATTGAAAAATATTGTTTAGTAAAAAAATCATACCTATAATTGCTGAAAAATATTCCCTCAAAACTATTTGTTGTTACCTATATAACCATCACCGCCAATTGAGATTTCGCAAAAATATGCTAACTCCATCCGAAAATCTGCAGAATTATATCTCTAAAACCCTCAACTTCTGAATCCCATCCATCCATTCAGTGAAATGGCAAAAGATAAGTACAACACACAAAAATAGTTAGAAGTAGGCAGTATCATATGTACTCCACGCGATTTAGTCTCTTTAACAGACTTGAGTAACAGAGAGAAAACTGTGAAAAACAGCAGAAACATTTGAGAAATTGTGAGCGCATCAAATTTTATAAAACAATTCAGTTTCTTGATTTAGTAGACTCTCCTCTTGTGCTCATGGTTTCTTCTGTTCTTGAATTTTCAAGTAAAATTTTGGTGTTCTTGTGATTGATTGATTTATTCACAACAAACTCGTATTGTAGCGCGGACCATCCGGGTTAGATTATTAACAATTCCCAATCAAAACTACTTCTCGGATTGAAATTACTAACCAATATAAACCATTATTACTACTGTACAGGAAGTAATTGTTAGCAGTAGTCAAGAATCATAAGATTGCCATCCTTGAAATTCAAATATAGACATAAAGAGAACATTTTTAATCCATACAAAATCTTTTCTTGAATCTGAACAAACAAAAGCAAAATCAAAAATATTTTTTAATCCACACATTGACGTAATAAAGACAAAATTACCAGAATTGAGCTTGTGGGAGCCGAGGTTAGTGGCAGGGTGAGGAAACAGATATAAAAAGATTAACAAAGCTAGCTCGTTTTTGGGCATGGTATTGTGTTCAATATCATAGAATAATTACAGAGAATTCTTACCCAGAAAAGGCGAGAAAAACTTCTAAAAAGTTACTTTTAAAAGTGCATAAAATCCTCTATTGATTACATCAATACTTTTAGAGCTGTGCAATTGCAATCAAATAATTAAGGAAAGTTGTATATAATCGATTGATTGCTAGGATATTTCCCATTGATTTGGCTTAGCCAATTACTGGGGGACGACTGTCCCCCTATAATATTTTCTTGTACATGTAGCTTCATTCTTGATTGCTATCCGGGTGTGGATTTGGCCGAATTTGTTGAGTAATTCAAAATACTAACAAGTGTTGCACTCGCATCACCATACATGCTTCATTCACCAAATTATTGTTGCGATAATTTTTTATCAATCAATATCACATTTTATTGGCTCATATTTCTATTTCTTATCTTTTCTACACAAAATAAGTTATCTTCAACACCCTCACCTTCTCTACGATCATGTTATGAACACTTTTGCCTTGCAACTAGTTTGTAAAACCAACATTTTAGGAATCTTCCTATCATACGAAATTTCTATAGCACAAATCAATTTTATCCAAATCCTCTAATCCTGTCCTTTACCTTTTCTTTGATTTCCTCTATATTGATTGATATAGGGAGGGAGATTACGATGATTCAAAGTATGGTTTCTGAACATAGTAATGTTGCTATTTTTTATTGTTTTTTACTGTATTTAGGTGATTATCTACAATGTCTCTCCCTCTCTCTCTTTTTGAATTAAATGCTATTTATGGAAGGGCATTTAATGGAAAGATGTGAAATGGGTTGATTCAAAAATATATCAGTTACAAATAATGGTTTTAATTTTGGAAATTAGTATTTTTAAACATATTTAACATTCTATCTAGTATTTTTAATTAACATTCTCATAAATGTGAATTAGTATTTTATAGGCATATATAAATTTTTCCTTAAATAATCTCCAACCTTTTATGTGACCTCACTTGTCCACCAACCAACAGGGCTGCAATCTGGATTTCCCATCTAATTGGAAGCAAAACAATCTGTAGCTTATTTTTGGACCACAAAAAAATTGTCCAAATCATTGGTAACTACAAATTTTTACATCCTAGTTTTTGTCAAGGAGAATTTGATACCATCTTAGACTTCCTTCCACTTTGTTTTGGGAGGTGAAAGAGTGAAGCTTAAATCATTATTGTACACAATTATATATTGAAGATCATTGAGGTAGGAATACACGAAAAAAGCACAATGAACAAAGAAAATGACTAGATTTGCTTAGATCTACAAAGGTTTAATTAAGAATGTAATGTAGAGGATCACGAAGAACGCCACAATGATCACAAGAATTTTAGAAGATCACTACAAAAGATTTTTTGGATATATGATCATATTTTCTCTACTTTTTGACTTATTGTTTTTGCATAATATTTTCCTTGGAAATATCTCCAACATATATTTCAGTTTTATTTTTTCAATTTAACTATTTAATTCTTATTTTCCGTAAACTTGATACCGTCTATTTATATCAAGAACTAATGGAATATTTTTTTTTTTTTCTGTCCTCCCCAAATACACAAACCTTTGTAGAAACTGTTCACGATTGAAGAAGTTCTTCAATCATTTGCAATGCAATTCTCTCCTCTTCTTCCATTTCACTTGTCATGGTCGAGCCTTGAAACTGCAGTACTGGGGACTTGGATGAAGAAATAAAGTCTTGATCTTTAGCAGATTTTGAATATTTCTCTTTATTCTGATCAAACTCGACCCTCATTACCCATTTTGAATCTGCTGATGGACCAGCACGCTTTTGCCACACCCCAATACCGGAATTCTCGACGTCCAGCCTCAAACAGGTGAGAGATGGAGATGGTGCCTTGTTGCATTTTTGGAGTTTAGATCGAAGAATTTCTGATAAGGGTTTTGGGGGTATTAATTTTGTTGGTGATTCTTGATCATTACTAGTGTTTGCTTCTCCTTCAGAGTTTTGATGATGATGAGTTAATGGGAAGTTCGTCTTTGCATTTCGCCCACTCATTAAAATGGCTGCTTCGTCATATGCTCTTGCTGCCTCTTCTGCTGTGTCAAACGTGCCTAGCCATACCCTCCTTTTCCTGTCATCACATATTATTGAAAATCTCAAATCAGCATTTAAGTGAACGTGATTCCTCCTTAGTTCTAAAAGATGACTCTATGCTGTTAGATGAAAAAAGAAGTTCNCCTGTCATCACATATTATTGAAAATCTCAAATCAGCATTTAAGTGAACGTGATTCCTCCTTAGTTCTAAAAGATGACTCTATGCTGTTAGATGAAAAAAGAAGTTCAAATCTTGACAGATATTATTCAATCTTGTTCAGTACCACGTGTACCAGACCAGACCAGACCAGGTCGAACCAGAATGTTTTGGTTATGTCGAAGATCAAGGTTAGGTCGGCTTTCACTTCCTGTCCCTGACAAAGATTTTGAAAGGATTTTTTAGGGCTTATTTGAACTATTGACTCCTAAGCGTGCCATTGCGAATCGCCCTAGGGCCGCATAACGTGGGCTGGGCATCAATTGTACTAATTGAAAGAGTAGCTAAAAATGGATTTGAGGACAACTCCTTCCCATATTCCTATTAACCATGCCCCTTGAATTTGACATGAAAGTGTTATTTCATGGTTAGGGTTCTCAGTATTGCTGCTTGGATGGTGGGGATAGGCAAGTTTCTTCTCATCTCATGGATGAAGTGCGTCAAGGATTAGGATTATGCTTCAAATCCCCACTCAACCCCACCTCAACTCGGCTCACCTCACCTCACCTCACCTCATCCCAATTCCAACAGCGACGCTCGTTCTCTGAATTCAAGAACTTCATACTACAATATCTAATTACTCTACTATGTGAGAGAGAGAGAGAGAGAGAGAGAGAGAGAGGGGGAGGTTATTACAGCAAAGGATGGCGAATTTCAGAAACCCAAGATCCCCAGTGACGTTGCCTGACACCTCTGAACTTCTTCGATGGCACCATCTAGTTGTGGATAGAGAGAGGCAGCAAAAAGTTTAGAATTATGCTTTGAGAAGAAATATATGAAACTAAAGTATTTATTTATAAAGAGAATCTTGCGTACGTTTAAATTTAAATAGTAAACTTTTTTACTCAGTATAACAATACTCATTATTTTGATTCTTTATTTTTCTTTTTTCAAAAAATGTTTATTGATTTTTATTCATCTTTTATTTAAAATATTTTCTATATGTTGCTTATTCAACCAATTCAAATTTGATTTGAATAATTTAAAAAATAGAGTATTGAAATCTGTAACTTATTAAATATATTCAGAGCTTGTTTGTCCAGGATTAAAATCCAATATTAATTGAAAATATAGTCGTTATTGGGTCTCACGCGTCTAATAAAAGTCAACAATAACGATTTGTTTTTCAATTTTAATCCAATTTTAATCTCTACCGAACACGCCCTCAATATAAAGTAACAGTATAGAGTGATTTTGATTCTCTAAATTTGAAAAGTCAAACTCAATTTATATATTTTAAAAAGTTAAAATAGAGAACCTCTTGAAAATTATTTTTAAGTATTGACTTTCAGAACATCTTGAAAGAATCTTTTTGAAGATACTCCAACAATATCAATTATTATTTGATGTCGGTAAATTGCTTTAAGCCCCTCTTTATCATTCGTTACAATCAAACTCTTTTTTTTTCTCAAATTCATTTTCAATTATACATTCATATAATAAAATATTTTGTATATAAAATCAAATTTTTTTCATATTTTTGAACCACACATTTTTTAAAAAATTACTATTTTAAAACTTATTTTTAAAAAAAAAAAAAGAAAATCTTTTTAATGATTACCAAACGAGGCGGCTGTACAATACCATACTTATGCATCTCGTTAATCAAAGTCCTCATAGTACGACCTCATTAACTCCATTGTACAAGCTCATTAACTCCATCATTTGTCTTGTTTGTAGCTTTTCCAGTGCTTGGGATGGTAAATTGTATGTATTTACGAGTATATTAGAGAAAAAGACGAAGTTTTTCTTTTTTTCATAATGTCTAAAAAACATTGAATGAAACATGATCAATTAAATGGTGAATAGATGTTAATTAATTGATGGATGAGTTTTCGTTGGATCCTATGAATTAAGGTACACCGATTGCACCAAACACAATCAATGTAATGGTATTTATCACATGAAAACCAACAGGTCTTGAGCGGGACAGAAATTGTTATTTCCTTTCCCACTATGGTAGTTTTTTTAAGGGATGTACTACAGGAACAGGGTCAATGACAGGGTTTTATACAGATATAAACTTGGTAAAATTTTATTGGCAGTTAAAAAAGAAAGAAAAGACTGTCAATCAAAAATTGTCATTTCAGCACTTGGAAATACAGGGAAATTGCTCACAGAACTCCTACAGGCACTGCGCTGGCAGTAGCTGTATGGTGGGAATAAAAAGTTCCAATCAAAAATTGTCAAACGTGACCTGTAAGATGCCTGTATGCTTTTCCCTTACACCTAGCAGGCTTCATTTACATTTTTCATGTCTAGTCTCAATTTTCGCAAAGAAAAATTGGTCACTGTGTGCACTTGACTTCTTGATCTTGGTTGTCTTTGAACAAGGAGCTTTGCTACACGTATAGGGAAACCTATCTCCCTGAACATGTACAGGGTGAAATACCATGTACAAATAGATTTATCCTTAAAAGAGTAGCAGAAACTTGATTCTCCATCAAAAGTAGAATTTTCCACTAATAGTGAGTCACCGACTCGGCGAGGAGGCTATCTTTATTATGTTTCATCTTTATCCTTTATCTCGGCATCAAGCATTAGTAGTCCAGTTATGTACTCATAAACTTAGTCCATGTTTAGTAAATATTAAAATCAGATTTTTAGTATTTTTTTATCGAAGTTAATGAAATGTGTGGTTGAAAAGTTGTGGGGCCCATTAAATATGTGGTCGAAATGAACTGTTAACTTTTAGTTAAATTAAAATTCAGACTTTAATCGGTACCAAACAAAGGCTTAGTGCTTATTTGAGAGAGATTATAAGTTAGTGATATTATAAATTGATATAAATGAATGATCAATAAATGAGTACTAGTTGTGCATTCTATGAAATGTACACCTTCATCTAAGCATATATTGGAAGTTTCTGTTAGAGAATTTTTCAGAACCTCGTTATTTTTTAATCTATTGGAGGATTATTAGAGAATATTTTCAAAATAATAATTTTAGATCATTGTTAGTGGCTTTGAAGTTCGTCAAATGATCTTATGCCCTGTTTGATAGGCAAGGAATTCCTTGGAAAATGGAAAATATTTTCTCACTTTTCCCCTGTTTGATGAACCAAATTTGCCTTGGAATTCATTTTCTCTCTTTTCCTTCACGAGCCATCTTTTCTCACATTTCAATGAAAAGGTTTTCCTTTGGTTTTGTTGGAAATTCATTTT
>CAIGRT010029206.1:0-17693 GCA_903798405.1 Fraxinus platypoda
CTTTTTATATATAGAGAGATATACCATACGTAACATTCTAAGACTTGAATTTAAGACAAAAAATTCTTCTCATTTGGTCAAGACATATTTGTAATTAGTTTTCATTAAAAATCCTCCAAGAAAATGTAACATTTATTATTCTAAGACAAAGAGTGCTTAAACATGCCAAACAAATTGAAGTATACTAGCTAGGAAAAATGCATGCATGTACTATTAATTATTATTATATATCTAATTGCTTATTTTTATTTAATTATTTTCACAAAAAACGATTAAGTGATAACTGAAAATTTGCATTAAAAAAATCAGCTTTTCTTTAACTAATTACAAGCTAAAAAAAGCAATTTTTTCGATTTAAATTCACCCTTCATCAAATTGATGGAGAAAAAAGGGTAAAAAAATATAATTTCTTCTACACCTGCATGTGATAATCATGGACAAAACCATTCTAAGTTTTCTTTTTTCCTTTTAAACACTTAAGCTTTTGATAAAATCCCTGTTAAATATTACAAGTCTCATTTATCTATACCTAGTAACATGCACATTTTCATTCATGTTAAACCGGCCGGCGCCGGAAAAGTTTGTCGTTGTTGGCGTGTTTCCACATTCCGGTTTAAAAAAATGTGAAGTGTTTTTCTAGAATGCAAGAAGTAAATATTGTGGGGAAAAAAATTTGCTTAATTTAACAATTTGAGAAGCAAATTATTAAAGATTTTAGCGGTGGAATATTTGAATCAATATTCGAGGTTTACAAGGATATATCTCTCTCTCTCTTCATAGTAGAAAAGCATAAGAACTCCAAAAAAAAGGAGAGGCCAAAGGAAATTTGGTTAAGTTGCTGTTACAAAGACAGTAAGAAAATGCAAAGAGAGACAAACATACTGTGGAAGTAAAGCCAAGTATCAGACTTGCCTAGAAGTTTCATTTCTTTCCTTCAACCCCTTGGCTTTAAATATTCCTCGATTTTCTCTTCGGCTGTGCCTTCCTTAACCTCGTCGAGATCATCGATCTTGATACCATCCATGTTGCATACATCTGAATCCCTAGCTAGCAGCATGGTATTCAATGTCTTTGAAGCCAAAGTGTATCTATTTGTGTACATACGACTTAAAAATGGTGAAGAAGAAGAAGAAGAAGGGGCCGGGTGAGAGGTGGGGGAAGAATGGATAGTACTTATAATGAAGAATAATTTTGCTTAGTTCATTTTTTTATTTTTTCTGATAACCGTGAATGTCCGGGTCAACTTGCGCGCACCTCGACTAATCCCATGGGGCCCTGAAGTTTACGACCGGGTATTCACCTCAGTGACTTTGAGGGGACTAATCCCCATAAATTGGATTTATGCTTCAAATAGTATTTTAAGTGCATCTAGATTTTTTTAAAGGTCGAATGGACGAAATTTATGTGTTCATAGGTTAGAGATCTAATTGCTAATATACCCGTAAATTGGAGGCGGCGGCTGTAACTTTTCAAGAATTAAATAATGGAGGAAGGCGTATTGAAAATGGCCTACTTCACATGTTAAAATATTTCTATGTTGAAGTGCATGTATTACTTTGTAACTAAAGAAAAGAAACTTAAAAATCAATTAAAGTGGGAATCTGAGGAAAGCCTTGTCAAATGTGGGTCAATTGCCACTGAACAAATCGATTTAAAGGGGCAAAAAGTATGCATTAATTCAATTTTGCCCATCTATTGGGATATCTTATCGCTTGGTGGGTGGATTGCATTTTAGTTTATGGTTGTTTTTGTGTTGGGGTGGGGTGGAGTGGGGTGGGGGTGAGTGTCAAGAGCATGGTCCCAAAATCATAGAAAAAATTATTTTTCTTGTCACTTGAGCAAAATCATGTTTAGGTGTCTATTATCAAGTTTATTGCCATAGATAACTATATTTTTTGATATATTTTTTTGTAAAATGTATACATTGTATAAGGTTTTTATGATATTGCTGATATATTCCGATACTCCAATAATGTTGTCACGAAAAAGAATTAGCCTTCTTTTCATCACTTGTCCTTATTTATTTGTCTTCACAAGTTGTGATCGTCACAACTTCTGTTGATGCTAAATGCCCCCCTCGTAGAGGTTGGGTGTTAGTGCATTTTTCTCGTAATGTGATATTTCTAGCATTGAAAAACTTCATTAGGAAGTAAACTAAACGATCATTAATCAATTAAGATAAAAATAAAATATTTTAGAGGTAAATAACTTGTTTATTAAAGTGACTTATTCGTTGCACTATTCAGTTACACCCCCTTTCAATCAAATACATGACAATGGATAAATTATGAGCTTTTCAGTGTAGTTAAAGCCAGGGTCATGAATTAATAGATATATACACACCTTTTGTACGGATGCCAAAGTGCTTGAATCTTTATCCATCAAAGAAGAAAATTATTGGAGTCTTTGGACCTGTTTGGTTTGGATTAAAATTTAATTAAAATTTTAAGTCAAAATTAACAATTAATTTTAACTACATATTTTATAGGATCCACAAATTTTCAATCACAAATTTCATCAACTTTTATCAAAATTGATTAAAAATCTGATTTTAATCTCTACCAAACGAAAGGGACCAAGTCTAACTAAAATTTCCACCAATTTCCACCTTTTGATGAGAAGCACAAAGGGATTTTTTATGATTATAAAGTGTGATCACGATGCCTCACCACATATTAGTGGGGTTGGGTGGGTGGGTGAGTGGGTGGGGTTTAAAATAATCTTCTTGGACTTTTTTAATAATTCATAGAACTAAGGTCAATAACCCTTGTTGGATTCTTGTAATTATTTGGAGATTGGCCTAAATGGATGACATATTAGATCGGAAGTGGCAATACAATTTTATATGAATTTTGGAAGCTCAACTTGCTAATTTGATTAGTGTTGAAGTTAGCTAATATTGAGCCCTCCAAATTTATGCATTAAGTTCAAGATTTGAATGAAAATAAACCTTGTGATACTGACGTCTTTAATACCTGATGAATTGTAAATATGAAGAATGTCAACTTCACCTTCATTTTGGACCTATACATTCGAGTTAATCATGTGGATTTTATTCTTTTATGTTTTTCTCTCCATCCTCGTATCATTCTCCGTATTATATAATAAACCAGACTCTAAACTTGAACACAGGTTAGCTTCTTCAACACACTTTTCTAGTAAACAAGCTCATCCTTGGCAGGGCACAGTGGATGTGTTATCATATGCCCGGCATGACCAAAGCCGGGTCAGAGGAGGCTCAAAACCCCGGTTTGACACCTCTAACGTAGGGGGTGGGAACATAGCAGCATCTAGTAATAAGCACCATACCATTTCCAGACAGCAGTTCAAATAGATCACAGAAATGAATTGATAACAAGCGGAAGCAGTAAGATTTTCTAGTTTGGCGCAAAAGATAAGGTCACTAGCATCTTATACAAGAGAGCTGCGAAATTTATAAAAGTTTGCAGAAGCTTCTCTCCCGATATAAGAGCAATCAATAGAATCCGTACAATGACCATTCAATGCATCCTCCATAATTCCGTTCAATCCAAAAATCAAACAGCAAAAGTACAAAAAGGTCAATTTTTTACACTTGAATCCAATGATACTCAATGAACTCGTATCTTCAGAGCTGCAACAGGAACTCTCAAACATCTGCAGATTGGAGAACTAGATAAAAGTTAATTTAACTTCAGAATGGAAAAAGTAATGCCTCTATATATAAAAAGGCTAAAACATTAGTGACTATGAAAAACTCACATGGAACATCAGCCAACAGGATCACATTTAAATTCTCCACGGAAGACCCTGCAGTAAAAATCAAGGGAAGAACAAAGCTGATCTGTGGCTCACAAAAACACCACCAAGCTTGTATGTATGTATCCTATTATATTGACATTTCTTCAAGTTTATCTAAATTGTCATGAAATCCGTACATAAATGCAAAAGTCTTATGACCCTTGAATAAAAGCATGAATCTCTGCCCAGCTTGAGACTGTGTAAAGAACTCCAGATAGACCCTTCCAACTGGGTGAGCCATTTTTGACATATTGTTTCTGTTTCTCAACCACACCAGGGAACAAAGGAACAAAAGAAACACCAAAGTGACTTCCCACTCGTCTCAGACTTGAACTTGAACTTATTACAATGCCAACATCTGCCTTAAGCAAGCAAAGCAAGTCACCCACTGAATCTCCAATATATACTGTCAGAGTCTTTTTGTCCTTGTCGCAGTTCTGGAGGATATTAGAAAATGCTTCAACTTTGTCAATGGGAGATTCAACCTGCTTAACAATTTCACCAGTGGAGGACGATTCTTCGTAGATAAACTCATTTGCATGTACATTCAGACTGTCTAAACCACCTACTTGAAATCATAAGAAAAACATTTGACATAAAAACAAAGAATACTCCACAAGATATCACAAAAGAACAGAGACAATCCATTGGAATGCCATGTTCAAAGAACAGATGACATATAAGATTATGGTACGGAAGAAATGCTTTCCAGAGAAGGGACAACAAAACAAAAAATTCTATCACATACAATTATTAAACTCTTAATCTTTTGATACCGTATTTCCATATATTCTTCACTTGGTCTAACAGGAACTTCTGCTGCCCCAGTATCTTGCTAGCTTGTCGATTATTATCCCGTAAATACATGATAGTTTTTATTCAATGATCCTGCTCTATATAAGATATTTATTTGTAGTGAGACTACGTACTATTACTAATGGTGTGAATAGAATTTAGATGTAGACTACATAACTTAAATGAACATAAATCTCAGGATGTTTTACAACAATATCAGTTATGTATTGAGACTACATACTAACTAATACTACTTTACCGAAACATAATCCAAGATGAGTACAACAACATCAAACATGTATAACCACACAAATTTTAATTTCAATCACTAGAGTGCATCGACTGGCTAATTGTTACAGACTGGGTATCAAACAAAATAGGAAATTTAGTGGGAGAGAAAAGTGAGCCAAGAGATTTTGAAAACCACATTTTAACTGAAAGCTATTTGTCCATCAGTCACAGTTGTGGAAATTACTATTGATCCCTAAATGATGCTTTTACTGTTAATAATATAAAAAGAAAAATAATCAAATTATAATAGTTTCTGATTATACAAACACTGTTTGTAGACAAACATATTCAGATCAGATAATAGAGGTTCTATAATAGTGACCGAAGATAAACAATTTTGGAGATGCACTTTTCCCCCATTGAAATTTGACTAAAATAAAATTGTATGTTATTTAATTGTGGATGTCAAAAATTCAAGTCACACAGCTGATATTTACCAAAAGAAAAAGTTGCACAGCTGAGTATAAGATATGGATTATTATTTAGACGCATATTATTAAATTTGTTTATGCTTTTATTTGTCTTTTTCTAGCTCTTCAAAAACTGGGGGAAAAAAAAAAGAAGGCATGATTTTTTTTTTTAAGTTTTACAGTTAAGATTGCACAGGTACTATATTAATGTATAATTAGAATATAACAAGAAAAAACAGGTCAAAAACTCAACATGTGGAAAAATGCGATATTCTTCAGAAATAAATTCGAAATCAATCAAATGGAAACCATATGTAATAGCCATATGAGAAAGCAATAATTCCAGATACTAACTAGAAAAGAACTCACCTGATGAAAAAGCAGACCTAATGAGATCACCACACCAACAATAAGAAAGAACATGG
The DNA here is from genome assembly GCA_903798405.1 of Fraxinus platypoda. Lineage (NCBI taxonomy): Eukaryota > Viridiplantae > Streptophyta > Magnoliopsida > Lamiales > Oleaceae > Fraxinus > Fraxinus platypoda. The sequence goes on from CAIGRT010029206.1 coordinate 5,702, forward strand.
ATGTCTGTGTTCAACTTTTTATTCCCCGTGACCCTCTGGAAGAAGCTAGTGCAACCATCTTGGAAAAGCAGGCGTTCCCCAGCTCGTTTTATGTCTTCAACATTCAGACCTTTAAGTACCCCAGAATCTATCACCCTCAAGTTTGCTCTTTTCTCGAACTCTGAAAGTTGCTCAAGTGCTTTACGCAGACCTTCATAATTGAATTGTTCCGCTGCATATACAAGATTAGCTTTCAAGCTTTAGTCCATCCAAGTTTCACACCAATTGAAACATTATAATTAAAAATCGGAAAGCTTGAAGATTGTAGTAAGAAAGATATGATAACAAACCTTTATTAGGAAGCAAGATACCCTCTATACAATGTTCATACTCTTCAGTGTACTGCTTGGAGAGTTCTCCCCAAGTGCTTCTCAAATCAGCCGAAGACATCCGAGCAATTTGATTTTCTGAAAGATTTTGATCTGATTTTGGGGCCGTTATAATCGCTATTTCAGCCAAGATGGCAGATGAATCTACAACAGTGCATGTCAAATCAAAATCGGAAAACAAAATTAGACAATGTTCTGCTGGATTGTGCTCTGTCAAGAGAGGAACAACAGTTTTCTGAGCAAGTGGCTGAGCTAAGAAGAACTCTATTTCAAGTTTCATAGCTTGATGGTAGAGCTTTTCAATGGTATCAAGCTCTTCGCCTGTCAAAGACACACTTAGTTTTTCCAGCAAGTCCTCAGTTTGCAGAGTCGCAGCCTAAATCGAGAAAACAACATTGCAGAGTTGTAAGACCATTATGTATAAATTTCCTGTAGTTGGTGAAAATTTAAATTTGAGAACAAATGAACAAAGTGCATGGTTTCACAGTAGTAAAAAAACCTGAAAAGCTTCAGAGGAATAATTGTGGATCCATTTCTGATAGGGATGAGGGCTTTCACTGGGATCAAGAAGTGCCTGCACCTCCTCACCTAGAAAGGCATAAAGCCTCATGCAAGGTGTCATAGCACCGAGAGTATAAGCAGCCAATTTCGTTTTCTCAAAAGGAGTTGCTAGTTTACCAGGGGCTTTCACTCCTTCAACCTTTCCTGAGGCTGTGGCCAGCAAAAAATCTGTATACTTGACAGTTGCAGCACTAGGAGCACTCTCTTTGGTCACATCAATACCCCATTCCTGGAAATCACAATACAGATTAACATACCTTGAGAAAAGAGAAGTTCATGTGCATGTGATCTGCAACTTGATTGTGAAACAGAGCACATCATATTGAGTAAAATGATAGAAACTCCCATTACAACAATGTCGACCATTACAGTGATCGAGCGTTCAACCTACCAGGGCTTAAGCATCTAGATATAATTACGAAAGCAATACCCATATAGCAATGTTTCTAACTGCTTGAGCAGAAAAGTAGATTCTCTGTATCTAACATTCTTAATGTGATCCAGAAGCTTTAAGCAATGATCCTTAAAACATGTTACGAGGTAAAGTGACAAGTTGAGGCATGCCATAGCAAAGTGATATGGCATGTATTGACATATGTTTGGCCTAGGTGTGAGGACAAGTACCCATATTAACAGCCTCTTCAATTTATTTATTTATTTATTTTTGAGGAAACCAAGTTCCACAAAAAAATGAAGAAAATAGCACATTTGGTGCAAGCTGACACTCTGCTTGGGAAGATATGGAAATTCCAGCAGATGGAATTTGCCTCAAAGAGCCAGAATTCCTTCTTTGGCCGTAAACAAACTCCCAAAAGTCACCTTCAGTACAAGATTCTTTTTTCGTCACTCTCCTTGAATAAAAGCACGTCCTAGTAGTCCTATGAACAAAATCAGACTCAGAAGAGAGTAGTGCTTTATAGCACATTCTACAGCCCATTGCGTCCCGAAGAGCATGGCCATCAGCCTACATGCAGTTCATATTGCATTTTTTCATTCTGCTTTACCCAGAAAAATTCACCAAATTGAATTAACCCAATTAACCCCATAAGAGGTGCATTCAATGAAATTACTTCTCAAAAATTCTTATAGAAAAATAATAACAAACGGAATAAGACAAGAATATCACCAGCTTTGGAATACTTGGACCAGTAGGATTCAAGAAGTACAGAGATTCACAAGTCTTAGGTCAATAACCATAGCCCATGTACTACGGGAATTCAAATCCAGCCAGTAGGCATGATTTTCAGGAAATTAACAAGAAAGAACAAATGGGACACATCGAGATGACAAATGGTGTTAACTTAACAACCACGAGGAACAAAAAGCAAAGAGAAAAACCAATGCAAAATACTTCCAGTATTCCAGGCTAGGGCAAAAGTCGTCTTAAGGCAAGGCTAAAGGCAAATGTCATCCATTATAGATGCATCTTCAGACAAAAGATTGGAAACTGTTACATCCTTGCTTTCTAAGGGTGGTAAAACACAAAGATCCCTGTCCCTACAATTTAAAAATTTGCTACATGTTTACAGAGGCACAATCAGATACCGAGGCCTTTTAAGTTTTACATCTAGGCAAGATGTAAGCCTCAAGAGAAACTAATAAAATAATACGAAAGAATATAGAAATATGAAAATATGCTCATAGTAAGCCATAAACAATCTTGAAAAGTCATTATAAGACAAATTAACATAATTAGAAGTCTAACTTGGCAAGATCATAAAACAGGTAAAAGAAAAAAAGTTAGCAAATTAAAAACTTTCAAATTAGTACTCACAAAACAAAATTGTAATATACTACTATAAGTATAAACAACCTAAAAGTCTCATATCATCACAACTAACGGGATCCCTAAGAGAATTATCAACCTATTAGATTCACATATCCTCCTCGTGACTATTCGGTTTCTTCTCATTCTGTCATCGTCCTCCAATTGCAATGGTGCCTCATTTCCCTTCATGCAGATGACGGAGAAAAGAAAACACAAAAATAAAAACTTGTAAAACGTTCTAGGCTATAAAAAAAATAGCCTAAAGAGCTATGACAGGTAATAAAAAGCACAGTAAAGACAAGACAAATGAGCGCACACTGGAGCTGCTTTGTAGGTTATCCTTGAGGCATGGTAACTTGAGTTGTTAGCCTTAATAAATCAAGCTGTAAGCCTTGACAAATGGCACTCTGAGGTGTAAGCTACGAGCATTTATTGAAAACCTTGTGAGGTGCATCTTAAGCCTCGGACAACTTTTTAAATACTGGCATCAGCTACAAGAATTTTTCGTTCTCCCGTCTACTGGGGAAAGCCTATCCTTTTAATTATATGTATGTATGCATATTCATTTTTAGGGGCCTTCTATTTAGTCTTGTTCGATAGACAGTACCTTACAACTCCATCGGCATGCAGAAAACAGAAAACATTAAATATAGAAAGCAATTAATCCGTTTTAAACCATTAAACTATAATCCTTTAGGTAACATCGAATTCAATCTCCGATAACTGTATCCGCAGTTTTTCAATTACTCACTTTTGGACACTTCCTTTGTGATACTAGCAATTACTTTTCTCTTCCTGCCCAACTCTAATATGTTCAGTATGTATCCCTCCATACATTTAGTATGTACACATGAATCCTAACCAATATATTAGATCCACCATCCTTATTCAAAGCTCATTGGAAGATAATTAACATGGAGCTGTAATGTTCATTGAATCCCTTTCAAGATTCATCTTCACACACTCATGTGTCACACTTCTTCTATAGTAAATGTAGGATAGAATCTCATATCCCAAAAATATAAAAGGTGCATTCTTAAACAATTTTTTCAAAATTCAAAGTTAAAAGTTTAATTTGATTTGGAAAGATAATTTGTTCAGCATAACCAATGAGATCAGATAAATTGTGTTGTTTTCAGAATTCCTACTAGTTATCGACATAACATAATGTACAGGAAGAAAGACTTCATTTTCGTCTATGATGCACCGACATAGACACGTGTGTCCGACACGATACGTGTCTGATACGCCAACACGCGATTTAAAAAAAAAAAGTATAGACATGACACGTTATCGACACGTTGATCAAATTTCGTCTATAAATTTAGTTTTACACTTGTTATTAATTTTTCTTGTTGAAATCTTTTAAACACGAGTACCTATTTGTTACTTGCTAATAACTTTGAATTAACAATATCTAATATTTCTAATATAAAAAGAAAAATGATTACGGTAGAGTGTCCGAGAAGTGTCGGTATCGACTCGTGTCCAACACGGACACGCTACCTTAATTGAAGTGTCCGTGCTACAGAGATTTTCGTTGACCTTATTCTGATAAGAAAAATTTAACTTTTCATAAAAAAAGTAAGAGAAATTTAAATGACAAGGTACCAAAGGAGTGAATCGATTTACAGAGCATATCTGCAAATATATGATAGTCCCAGAGTCCAATGATAACAATCAATATAAGAAGAAACAAAACTTAAAACACCACAAAACTGATGCTTATGCAGATTCTTGATACTTACTTGGATAAATGAATCGTGCATTTGGAGCTCTTCTAGAACGCTCTTTCTCAGTTCGCTAATACCAACCTTTGCATCATCATCATCTGCGCACTCTTCAGCCATTTCGTACCTAAATATCATTTACTTCACCAATATCAAAATTCCTAGCAATTTTTCGCCCACATTCTATTATAGAAGTATCTTGGCCAATACTTCAAATCCAAAAACGCAGAACACTAGACATAGGTTTGTATTTGATAGCATGTTGGTATCTCAAAATTGAAACTGGAATGATTTCGCTCGATTTAACTTGAATTTCAAATTTAGTGTTAATGCGAAAATAATATTCTCCACATTAGACAGAAGGAATTTTCCAACCTACTTGTGTGTCATAAGGTGGGATTGCCATGTCAAAAGGCATATGCATATCATGTGCCATTTAGTCTTCTGCTTTCAATAATTAAGCAAATTATTTGTTTTTCCAGTGTCACTTTGCTATTCTGCCAAATTGATTCTCTTAGTATCTGGTATGTAACACATATCATTGCATCTCTAAGGACAATGAGCAAATGCTAAAAGATGTAAGAAGTGTGGACATATGACTGGTACTGGGAAAAATAACAAGATCATGATACAAGGGCAATGTGCAGGTTAGCAGTCAAAACCTAGGGAAAGAGGTTGAGAAATAGCACACATCATAACCTTTTTTTTTTTAACATAATTTGCTCTGATTATGGCATTAGAGTTTGAATTTCACCAAACAGGATAACAATGCAGTCCACTTTTGAGACAAAACCTCCTCCACTGAGGCACAGGTTATGTAAAGAATCTTCGCTATTAAATGGGCTCCATATCTATTGTGGGTCTGTAATGAGATTTTATTCCTTTTACCCATTCACACCAATTGATGGCATGACTAGTGATATATTTATCCCAATTTGAGGAAAATAGAGGTTAAGTTCAATATTAGTACAGACGTGATCATAATTTTTTTAACTTTTAATTTTTTTCATATCAAAAAATGTAAAACCAAAGAAAATAAAAAATATCTGCTGCAAATAATATTTAACCCGTAGCAATATGAAATTATGAAACAAGGAATCAGGTTGAACTCAACCCTACATAGTTAGGAGATTAAGTATTGCCCACTGGCTCAAGTTCAACCATCAAATACAGGGTTAACTCTTTCATTGAATATCAGGATAGTAACACTTCCAATATTTTTTTTACGGTTCAAACTCAGGCTTAAAATTGACAAATAGAAGCTTCTTAAAAGCTCCATGATAACAGAACGAAAATCCCAATATTCTCACAAGCAGACTATTTTTTCCTATCATGCCAGCAGACCATGTAAGCAGAAAAGAAAATTAATCCAATAATTTGTTTTCCCATATTCTCTCAATAAATGAATAGACCTAAACGAACAAGTAGCATTACGAGTAAATATTTCATAAATCAACAGTGCACAAATAGTCCTTCCCAAGAGTGACCTTATTAATGTGTTGTTATCACTACTCATTGATCCTCCTGCATAACACACAGTTCATAAACTTTATACATAGAGTAAACCACAACAATTCTAAGAATGGGATAAATAGAAGAAAGCCATCTCATATTTTTCCACACTCCAGAACTTAACAGATTTAGAAACATCATTCTGAAAAATTAGATGAAAATGTCAGTGAAACCTAACATTTCTCAATGTCACGGAACAAAGCTAGTGATCCATGCTATCAAGGAAGTAAAAAAAAAAAGAAGGAAAATCAAGGTAACAGTACTGAAATAGAACATAACTACTAATCTATGTTATTGACGAAATCAAATAACAAAATAAGAAAGATAATCATGGTACTGTAAGTCTATTATAGAACAGAACTATTACTATATGTCATCGACAAATAGAAAAACATAGAAAAAAAAAAGAGGAAAGAAAATAAAGGTAATGACAATACTGTAAGTCTGTAATGGAACATACTACTAATCTATGCTATCGAGGAAATATAATAACCAATAATAATAAAGAAGAAGAAGATCAAGGTAATGTACGTGCTGTAATAGAACAGAACTACTAATCTATGTTATTGACGAAATACGAATAACAGAAAAAGGAAAATAAAAATAATGACGGTACTGTAATATAATAGAACTACTGATTTATGTTATGGACGAAACAGAAAAAGAAAAAAGAAAACAATGACGGAACTATTATAGAACATAGTATAGAGCATAGCTAATAATCTATGATGTCAAGGAACCAAGAATAACAAAATCAAGTTAATGACGGTTACTGACGCTTTCGCAAAGGCGCGGAGGAAGTGAACATCCTGTGCAATGTAATGGCGAAATTTGTCGAGTTCAAGATTTCCAGAAGCCAAACAGACCATAAACGGAGTGTAGAGAGCCTGAATCCCATCCTTTCTGGACTTGATCCAAAACCTCCTTCCTAGACCCTCCTCTATCGGCTGCGGCAACTTTCCGGTTGCCGACTTTGCCATTTGATTTTCACAGAAATTACCGGTGATTGACGGCGATTTGTACGATCGGAGAAAGGAATTGAGTTGAAATTCCCCAAAACGAGAAGTTAAGGGTTTTGAGAATAATCTGAAATGCGAAGTTTTTACGAAATATGAAAGTTTTTGCATCAAATTGATTCAAATTTCTTTGATTGATTCAAATTAATTTGAATCTAGTGGTTGCAAAGGCGGCGGCGGAGGAGTGGTGGATGAGAGCGGCGTAAGGCAGATGTATATTTCTATACTGTTACTGGCAAGTGCGCGTAAAGTTGGGTAAAATAGAGATTATTATTGTTTGGTCACGTTTTAAAGGACACGGCACGGAGAAAATAAGCTAATGGCAGCTGGGTTTTTAACGAATTCTGTTTATCCGTTTCCTTCTATTTTTTGGTAAAATAACAGTGCATGTCCTTAACTTAGTAGTCATTCTACATTTTCATCCCCAATTTTTCAAAACATGGTATTACAGTCCAAATATTTTCAGTTATATTTCATTCATGGTCTCGAAGACAGTATTTCGTTAATATGGTCTTAAATTTAAAAAATAAATAGAAAAGAAGTAGACATTTTCCAACGACCCTCAGCCCACATTGCTAACCCACATTCCATATATTTATGTTGTTAAGTAATTAGACAAAAATAGTAATAAACTTACATATTCTCGTATTCTTTCAAGTCAATCTGACATATTTTAGAAGTTCTACGAATTCTTGGGACGGTGAACATGTTTTTAATGACTTACCATTTTTCTTACTTTAAATAAAGTGTTAATTTTTATGAGTAACTTGTTTTTAACTTTCATGATGACTTACCATTTTTCTTACTTTAAATAAAGTTTTATTTTTCTATAAGTAACTTATTTTTGACTTCGACGACGATTATTTTATTTTAAAATTTACTTATTCACTTATAAGTAAACTTCTAAACTTATATCTATACAAACTCATCTTTAGCATCCCAATGTTATGAGTTAAATGTTTCAATGACCATCGAACTTTGCACCATATCACGACTTACTCATCGAATTTCATCAATCTGTCACATCAGCCACTGAACTTTTCTCCGTCATTGTCCATTACTCACCGAATGGACAGAGTTAAAAATGATGCTTACGTGGAGGACGAGAATATGACGTGGTCAGTTAATTCTTTCCAAATGTGAAGTCTAGGCTAACTCAACGCCATGTCATAAATTAAAAGGGCCTTGCTTGAAGTACAGGGAAATTTCCCACATGCACTTTACAGGTAAGACACATGGTGGGACTCGTTGCAATTTTTTTTCAAAAAAATACATGTGGGGCCCAGGCCCTTTGTGAGGGGCCTGTAAGTCCCCTGTGAATCTATCCCCTGTACTTGGGGATTTATCCAAATTAAAAAGCACAACACTTGCCTTGCCAAATCAACAAAAATGCATCTTTGATAAATTGACACCCAAGAAAAAAAGTGTGAAATCTAGAATATAACAAAACTCTGTTCATCTCTGTGGGCGAGTTCGACATTGTAAACCCTAATCCCCAAATCAAGATAATCAAAGCTCCTACTCGTCATTGTTGACCACTCAAAGAGCCCAACCCAAGTGTGAATAAGCAGCAGCCATTTGATTTCAGAAGTTCGAGCAAGGGGTCGTTGGCATGCACATTGATGGACCGTATAAAGGTAAATTCGTGTTAGAATTTAGGTGTGACCCGAATTCCTTATTGAAATAATTGAAGAATTCTAATTGAGGTGCACGTCAAGAAGAATTTCGTTTAGAATATTATTGAAAAAATCTCCTAATTCATCTGCCATACTTTGTTGTCTTCTTTTATTCTTTTGCTTGTGATCAAATACTTCATATTTTGTCGTATAACTTCAACATCTCAATCTAATATTTGGTTTCATAGGGTATCGAGCGATTAGTGATCATTGAATTCACAACAATTGGTATCAGAGATTTTGGGCATAATTACCACAACAATTTGAAATGCTTTTATTTTACTATTTTTTCGCAGTCGTATGTGTAGTGCGAAGATGATTTTTGTGGGTTGGTATGATTTCTCTGGGTTGTTGCATACAAATATTAGGTATGCTTTCACTAGTTCTTAGGTTGGTGTATGGATGGTTGTAAAGGGCTTGTCATCTATGGTTTTTGAATTGAACAAGCTGAATGATTGAATTGAACTTGAAATTAGTATGATTTTGTTATTTAACCGAGATGGGTGTGAAAAAAAATTGATGTGACCAACTACAAGTACACACACTGAACTTAGATAAATATTTTTTTGGTTGGTCTAGAAATTGGAGCAAGTCCAGTGTTGGTTTAAATTTTGCTCATTTGCATTTATTCTTGCTTAATCTGCTTTAATTATATGGAAGGTTGTGAGGAAGATCCGAACTTCATTAATGTGCTTAACGTGCTCAATTTTTTTGTAATCTTGATGTTGGTTGGAAATTATGAGTAATCTGTCCATTGATATATGCATTTGACAGAGTAAATTGATCGCAGACAGAGGGAAAGGAGCATGGTCGGTCCATAATCCAATGGAAGAACACACTATCCAATTCATTCCCACCCCCATGGTGTCACGGGAAGCACGGTTAGGCCCTATTAAATTTGGACCAGCAACGATATGTAGTCAATCGGTTGCACATAATATTCCAACTGATAATGTGAACTTCGACAAAACCGTGGACGAATTGCATAACATGGGAGATGCAAAATTGGCCAAATTGAGAGCTGCAAGGGCACGAAAACGATGACGTTACCTCTTTCTACGACATGTTGTCGTCGTCGTCATATTCCATATGTCACTGCTGAGCTAGCAGCAGTACAGTTGGTGTATTAGTAACCTTCGAAACCTGCCAAATTGAAAGATGCACAGCCACGATAAATTATTTACTTATCAGTTTGGTATTTGTGTTTTTTTGGTGTTATTGCTGGAAATTATATGGGGTAAAATTCTTATAACCTCTTTTTGTCCAAATTCATCATAAACATTTGATGGATGGTATGTAGCTTTTGTATGTATTCGGAAATTGCTTTTGTATGTATCTTGGTATTCATTAAATGGTCTCAATGAATGGATAGATGCAGCATTAACTTATTCAATTATTTCACCACTTTTTATTAGAATTTTTCAATTGACAGCCCTATTTCACTACTGTTATTCATTTGCAATTGGCTTTAGTTCACTTTGATCCTTCGTTGACAACTACTTTTGTTCATTGTTGTAAAACAAACAAATACCAGAATAGCTCTAATACCAATTGTTGTGAAACAAACTGCCGGATTGAGATGTTGAAGTTATATGGCAAATAATAATGAAGTATGTGATCAAGCAAAAGAATAATAAAGACAAGAATATGGTAGAGGAATTAAGAGATTTTATTGACTCAAGAATACTTGAGAAGAGAGAAAAATTATAATAGATCCTATAATTCTAGTAATCCATTTTCTCACACTATAAAATTATATAGAAGAGCCTAGTATTTATAGNATGAAAAAAATAACAAAAATGCTACTTGTACATCAAGAATTATACATAAGGGTGTACATCACACTCACATGGAGGTGGGACCCACTTGTATAAAATATTTTTTTATTGAAGCGGGTCCCACCCCCATGTGAGTGTGATGTACACGCCAATATACACCTTGATGTACTGGTAGCAAAACCGTTTTAGTAATTTATTTCCTCACGCTATATAAAATTGTATTGAAGAGCATAGTATTTTATAAGAAACATGTAAGGGACATCCAAACCCTCTTAGTATAGTTCTTGATGAAATATGATACCAAAAATTGAATCCAAAACAAATTCTAATTCCCAATAGACTTTCAAAATAGAACTTCAACTTGATATATGACTCCAATAGTATTCCAAATTTGAATTCTTCATGACGTGTACTTCAATTAGAATTCTTCAATTATTTCAACAAAAAATTCGGATCGCGCCCAAATTCTAACATTCATCTTTGCATTAATTTCAGCTAAAGTGAACTGACGTTGAATTACAAGGATGTGATAAATCATAAGCATCGGCCATATTTTTTCTGTTGGTTTTAGCCTCTAGTTTGTAAGGAACGTTTATGGGACGAGAACTCGAGAAAAATAGAAAGAAATTGTCAATAGATATAGATCTTTAATACCTATGCTTATCAGACATATCATACATATCAAACAAGACTTCAATTCATAGCCAAAAAATATAAAGGTACACCAAACATAATTTACCCCAAATTTAGAATCGATTACATAGACATGGAGTTTGACATCTATAACATAAGCCCTTTATTCGATTACATAGATGTGACAAATCCTTCCTTTCCTTTCCCGCTCTCCTCTATAGATCATTTTCCCTTGCGGAACGTTATATTGGGGATATGTCAACGTCTTCTTGTTCCATTTTTTGTTGGGTATTCCTAAAAGTCGTGTCCAGGCTTCCTACATCTCTAACAAAATGCCTTTGTTCTTCCATGTCATTCTAGGAGCGGAGTTTACTTGGTCGCAGCAGACAAGTTTTGTAATGAATGGATATAAATCTCTGAGGTGAATTCACAATATGAAGAGGAACTTATGAAATGTTTGCCGAAAAGCATAAATAAACCAGTCAAATTGCATTTTACTTGCATTTCTGCCAATATAAATTTACACCTATCATTGTGGAAAACAATCATGAATTAAGAATTTCTAATCTCCGGTCTTCATGCAGTCATTGAAAAGGTAAAGCCTTGCATTATTGTCCTCAAACATGTAACGGAGCAACACCTTCATTTCTTTATACTAATCACGGCTAAACGTGCGTTGCATGTCATTTTGAAATGTTTTATAAACACTGTAAAAATGATATTTAAAAATTAGTGAATATAAAAAATAGTTAAAAAACTGTTTATATGAAATGAAATTTTTATACAATTCAGTTATTTATTTACGTGTATGATAATAATTAACATTAATTTATATATATCCAACTATAATTCAATCAATTAATTCTTCAAGTTTATGCATGTACACTTTATATATTTTGGGGTCCGTTCAATTACTCTAGAAATACTACAATTCAATTATCAATTATTTA
>CAIGRT010029250.1:0-10643 GCA_903798405.1 Fraxinus platypoda
AGAGTTGGAAAAGTTGGAGATCAATAAATAAAATAACAACTTAGCCCCTGTTTGTTTGCCATTATTGTTGGCAAAAAATAAAAATTTTGACCGTTATTTTCAACTGGCTGGGACCTACCATGACACATTATGGTCAAAAAATGCTGCTGCTCCAGACTGCAACGGTAATATTTATTCTAGAAATGAGAAGTAAATGGCAAACAAACAAGAACATAATCTTGTATACTCAAAATGACTTTTTCGATGATCTTCATAGCGATAATAAGATCATTATATAACACTTTCAAAGAAAGAAAATTTAAATAAATGTATCAAAAAAATTACAGATACAAATACTATACTAAATCACGTATTTATACATCTGATACATTTCTCTTTATAAAAACTTTGACAATAGTAATTTTGAGATGACATTTTGGAACGTGGGTCACGCTCACATTTGTTGTCTCCATTAACAAAACCTCATGAATGTGATCATAATTAAGCACACTTTTAAATGGTCGAATACCAGTTTTACATGTCAAGTAATATTGCACTCGCATTTCAAACGTGATTTTTATAATAAAATATCATACCCTGAAAGTTTGAGCACCATCTTAAAAGGTTGAAGACAATATTCAAAAATAAAATACTCCACCTTGTCGCTAATAATTTAAGCACAATAATTGTGGTAACTTCATTAATGAAACCTCATCAGTGTGATCATAACATGATATTATTTTTATGAAAATTTGCACTTTTCATCCCTCACCCTTCGCGATGTATAACAAATTTACCCACCATTTTTAATTAAATAGCAAAACTCGTTATTTTCTTCATTTTAGCCATTAAATAATGGATTTGCTCCTCTTCAAAAAAAATAAAAAAAAAATATTTCAAATAAAGTCTCATAACTTTTCAAAAGTATAAATAAGTCTCACTAAAAATAATTAAATATATATTAACACATACTAAAAAAATTTAATCTTCCCCACACCAGATCACCCCACTCACCCATCATAATCCACCACCTCTAGCTGGTGATTCTTATTAATCAAATATTTTTGATTTGTCATAAAAAAAAAAATGAAATCGCACTATTCCAAATGGTCAAACATAGCTTAATTAATATTATAATAATTATATAACTAGACCATTTTCTTGTTTTATTTTCACAAATTTTTTTATTAATTGTCGACATTATAAAATAATAAAGAAAGGAAGTCGATCAATTTTGTATTATTCCCGGCTGGTGTTTGGCGGCACGTGGGCATGGATTAGGATGGGTGTGGTGTGGTGGCTATTGGCGCGGGTGGTTGGGGAAGATAATTTTTTTCTAAATTCTTCTCTATGTGTTAATATATATTTAATTATTTTAAGTGAAAAGTTATATGACTCTATTTGCAATTTTTTTAAATTTCTTTTCCCTTATTTTTGTTTATTTAAAGATAAATGTAAGATCTTCATTTAAAGGTCAAAATAGAGGGAGTGACGAATTTTAATACATAATTAAAAAGTTGAGAATGAATTATGTTTAAAAAAAAAAAAGTTGAGCGTAGTTTTATTACATTCCACAAAAGTTGATTACGAGATATGCAAATATCCCTTATTTAAATGATCCGTAGACCCGATAAACAGAATAAGACAAACTATCCATAATACAAAACGTTTTTATTTGTTTATTTGATAAGTCAAGCCTGCAAATTAAAGTATTCTTAAAAAGCCACTTTAGCCAACATCACGTCTTTATTTTTATTTATTTTTTAATGTAAAAGTGGCTCTCAATAGTTCATTACCAACCCATTTTAGAGTGCTAATTTAGATTTTTGAGCCTCACTTTTCCTTTTTAATTATGCAATAATTGGACTTTAAATTTTTGCTACATAAACCTTACTCATGTTGGATTTAGCCTATGAATCCATTGTTGTACCTAGTTGGAAATGGTCGGACCGATGGACAACGGTGTACCCAGCACCAGGCGAGGGAGTGCGGCTGCCCGTACTGAGCTTCTTCGGAACAGTGGAGGTAGAATCGTAGAAGGAGATGATCGGCGACTAGTGAGGCTGGCCTGTTTTTGTTTTTTCTGTTTTTTTTAGTTGGGCCTTTTTGTTTGGGCTTAATTATAGCCCGTGGGCCTTCTTTTTAATTGACCAGGCCCAATCGGCCAATCCAATCCATTTATGATATATACCAAAACCATTTGAAGGCATAGATGAAAGGGAAAACTTACGTTGGTTTCAAAATTCTTCAAACCCTCATCCACGTTCCAACTTGCACCGGACGACGCCTCTACCTTCTGCTAGCTGTTGCAGCCTGTTGTGCTGGACGACTCGAGTCTCAGACCTCTCGTGTTGCAGCTTACCGTGTTGGGCTCCTCACCTCTGTTGGAACTCGGACGAGACGACTCGGACCCATGAGCAGTGAGTCGTTCTCTCTTCTTTGTTTCGATTTTGGTGATTGGTGTTATTTATTAGTTATGAGTGATCGCTGAGGTTGATAAATGATAATTGATAAGTGAATGGAGAGATTTGATCGTTTAGTTGTCGGTGTTCATCTCTTGCTAGTTGCCACTAAGCATTCTTGATTTGTTTTGATCTGGAAGCATCATATTCATATTGACATGCATAACTTATGACATATGAATTATTGATTTATGTTTTATGAGTTAATTGGCAATTTGGCTTTGAAATAAGAATTGTGAATATGTGATTTGGGATAAATAATTTATGTTGTATGAGTCATTGAATTATGAGTTGTAATTTATCATTTATGAGTTTTGATTTGTGATTTGGGCATTTATGTTTAGGAAATTTTAGGATAAGTGAAAAAAATCAATTAAGAAGATGGATTGAATTATATTTTCATATGTATATAATTTTTACGTTTTAGTGTATTTACATATATATTGAATATTTTTTAATATTATTTAATTGAATATTAATAAACAATCGTTGATTGTCGACGGTCAATGGTCAACGATCAACAGTCGATCCGTCCTAGCCGAATTTAGGTCCTGGATTTTCCACTGCCGATGGATAAGCTTATGTTTATTACGTAGAAATTTGTTTACTTACATCTTTTTTTTTTTTTTTTTCATTTGTACGAAATATCTTTCTTTTTTCACTTGCATTTATACGAAATATCTTTCTTTATTTTGTTGGAATGTGTTTGATTTGTTTAATTTTCAACATAGAAAATGTTATTCTTGTCCATTTTTTAGTGGTTGGTAAATGAGAGAGAGGAGGTAGACGAGAGAGTGACAGAGAGGGAACTGCTTGTAAAATAAAAACATACCCCTCCCTAAAAAAAAACGTTTTCCTTGTTTTTAATGAAAATATGGCTATGTGATCAACTTTTGGAAAATATTTTTTATAGAAAAAATGTCAATCAAATGTCCAAAAAGTAGGAACTTGGGTAAAAATGACATTTTTCATAAAAAATAAAGCTAATTAGACACGCTCTTATTGTCAATTAGCCCCTATGTTGTTTATATAAAAATTAGATTTTTAATATATTTTAATAAAAATTGATACAATGTGTAGTTGAAATATTGTGGTGTTCATCAAATATTTGATTAAATTAATTGTTGATTTTGATATGAATTTTACTTAATTTTTGTTGTTGACCCAAAAAAGGATTTCATAGTTTGGGTTGTCAACATATGAATGGTTGGATTGAATTCTGAACTAGGCAAGAGTCGAGAAATTAAATCCAATCATGCTATCATTTTTTACATATTTCTTTACATTGCTGTCACATAACAAAACAACACAGTTTAAGAACAAAAACAATTTTCCCACTCACAAATTTCAAAAAACAAAGACAATATAAAAAATAATGTACATTTATCATTATTCAATTAAATCAGCATGCAATATGTGCATTGCACAGAATACTATAATGAAGTTATGACACATTTTTATTTGAAATATGAATAAAGTTAAGTGTACAATATTGATTGATAATTATCAAAATCCTAGCACGTGACGTAAAAAACAGTTTTTAAAAATGAATAAATATGATGATGCCAAATAAAATATTATCAATCAATGTTGTACATGTATCATGATTCTTGAAATATACATGTTTTTTATTGAACAAAATCAGTCTGCCATAGGTGCACCTAGAAGGAAAAAGGTGCATGCCTCTTTATTTGACTGGTAATAGTTCTTGTTTTTAAGTCTTGTCCAACAAAAACCCTTACCATTATTAAAACCAATGTTTCAAAAATCGGATTGGGCATCGACCCGAAAAAGAGAAAGTGTAAAGGGTCGAACCGAGTTCCACTAGTTAATTTTTTTTAGAAATATATATATACAAAGAAATTCAACAAATGAACATAAGTGAAAACTAAGGGTCCAAAACTTCTATGACTTGTTAACGACAACCTGGCCCGTTTTGCAAACCCTATTATTTAAACACTTTCCACATGAAAAACGTAGCAGACAGCGCCTCATCTTCTCCGTTCTCTACACTCTCACACGTACAAATATATATACATACATACAAATACTTATATACAAATACATGTCCCAAGTCTGAGCATAAATATTAATTTGTTTTCTACTTTTTTTTTCTCACTACAATAAGATTTTAGATTCACAGTGGGTTTTGGACGACCATAGATACGGTATGGACGATCGGAGATGCGACATGGACAAAGATTTCTTATATTTATCTGGCTACTCGTAATTTTTTCTTTACAAACACTTGATCTAATGAACCGTGAAAATCGTAAACGATCACCGGTTTTACGGTTAAATCGGACGGTTACCAGATTTTACACCGGTTATTTTTCATCTGATTTTACCCATGTGACCGGACAAGATTTCAAGCCGATCCCCGTTTTTCTGATTGAACCGGCTGGTCCGGTCTGCTTTTTAAAACACTGATTAAAACTTAAAAAAAAAAAAAATTCCAAGCTTAAAAAAAAAAAAAATCCCCAGTTTCAGATAATGTTCATACCTAATCTGACTGTTGAAATTAAGTACTAAGTAATTGTAATATTTCTGATTTTGATAAAAAAAAAATTTGAAACTTGAAAAGTATATATAAAATATTTATAAATTTTCAAGGCATGTGTTATTTATTTATTGATCTTGAATAGTTAAATAACATTAAAAATCGAATGTTGTTTTATTACGTTTAAGAGTTTGATCTCAACACCTTATGTCTTTCATGGCCTGGCCTTATTGCATTTGAAAGTAATGGTTGAGAATAAATGACGATTGAACTCAATAAAATTATTTGTAAATGATGGTACTATTTTTAAATTCCACTCACTATTAATTCACGGAGGAATTGATAATTATGAAATATTATTGAGTTCATTATCGTCCAAAATTATTTTTTCAAATATCCGAAAGTACAGAACTTATGATATACTAATACCTAAATTGATGTTCAACACCATTGATGCTAGATATCATTATTCTTAGAAGAATTAGAGCATCAATGTATATTGGCTCTAAAAAATGGTGCATCTGCTTATGGCTTGCGAGATTAGGGATCTAGGTTTAAAATAGCCTGAGTTTTTCAGGTGAACCGGCCCATGGCACGACCTCTACCAGTGCCTCAGCCAAGTTAAATAAGGTTCCAAACTTTGGCGGTCCAGCCCATTTTGCATCTTCAACCTAGCTAGCTCTTAATTTCGTCTTTACAAAGAAGTCCATGTAGATTAAAATTAGATTTTTAGTAGATTTTGATAAATGTTAATGAAATGTGTGGTTAAAATTAATTGTTAACTTTGACTTAGATTTTAATCCCAACCAAACATGTGTGATATATCGATCAATCAATAAAGTGGAGAACCCTTGTGCTTTTTCCTACTTTTGCTTAAAAATAATGTATTTTGACATTCCAAGTGTATAACAAAAATAGAAAAGTCAAAAATCAAAAGGATACTGGATACTAACTATGAACTATAAGGTATCTGTTAATACCTTTTGGATCTTTCTCAAATTACATGTTATTTCTGCAAATGATGGTCTGTTTGTAGGTTCTTCATCCCATGATTTTTGTATCACTTCAATTAGCTCTCCAAGTTGTTGATCAGCCTTAGGAATTGCTGGCCTTAGTCCATTTTCTGCAACTTCCAAGGCTATCTGTTTATGAACAAGATAACAATATTGAACTCGCGACAATACGAGATAGTTTTAAAAAAGAAAAAGAAACTTGTCTAATATTGCATGCTAAACAGTGTCTTGTATATATACCTTGGAAGGACCATAATCCGTTTCAATGTACGGATATTCCCCAGTCATCAGCTCATTCAGAATGATGCCAAAACTGTATACATCACATTTTTCGTCGTAAGGCTCAAACCGGATCACCTCCGGTGCCATATAAACATATGTGCCTGAAGAATGAATTTTCGGAGTCAATAACGCGTATCAGATGTTATAAATATTAGCAAGTGATTCTGATGCCGATGCTAAATTTATTGAGGATAAAGTTTAGTTCGTTGCCTGTTTCTCCAGTTAGCGCCTTTTCTTCATTGCTCAAGAATCGAGCATGACCAAAATCTGCAATCTGAACGTGCAATGCATCGTCCAAGAAAATGTTACTAGGTTTCAAGTCGCGGTGAAGGATCTTAGGCTTGTTTTCGTGAAGATATTGCATTGCTTGAGCAATTTCCAATGCCTTTTCAAATCTCTCCTTCAATGGTGGAAGGGGTATGGATCGTTCCTTCCTTCGACTTCCTGGACCGTGCAACCAATCTTTAAGGTCGGAGCGCAAAAATTCGGTTACAATCCAACAATTTTCTGGAGGGTCAAGGCATGCGCCCATCAGCTGTAGAACGAAAGGATGTCTTTGTCTTGATAGGGTTTCGACTTCTTGTGCAAAGAAACTGACTCCATTCTCGTTTGATCCGAAGAAATCGGGGTACATGCACTTTACCGCGACATCAACTCCTCTCCATCTTCCTCTGTATATGTCTGCAGTACTTCCTTGTGCAGCTAATTCATTCAGTTGAATCTGTTTTTAATCAGACAATCAGAAAATAGCTCAACAATTTCATTGGATAACTTCATTTGCAGGATATAAGTTTCTCCGTCAAGGCCATAATTCCAAAGAATTGGATCTGCCAACATTAATAGTTTGTCTTAAATTAAGGAAGCAAAAGACAATATCTTTGCAATGGGTCCGTTTGAGGTGTTTCATCTAAGTTGTTAGAGAGAAAGCAAATTTATTTATCAAACGGTCCCTCCCTCTGATACATGACAACACGTGAACAATTTTCTTATGTGACCGCGAGACTTGAAATCGTGTTCTTTCAGGCTCTGTGTACCTTAACATATGTGAGATATGTATTATGCATGAAAAAGTGAAGAGACAAACCTCGTTAGGCTCGATGTACCACCCGTTTGTCTTGGCTTTATCTACGAGGGCTGCAAGTTCAAAATGTCGTTGTGCCGGAGAAGGTATTGGAAGACTGATGCTGGACCGTGTAATACTAGGAGAAATTGAGGGTTCTATCTCTTTATTGTACTTGTTAAGTAAAAGGTCTAAGAAACCATTGTCTTGTGCTACTTGAAGACATTGTTTAAGATAAACTTGTGTTCTTTCTAGCTTCATCTTGTACATGCGCTTTAGCTCCTTGTGCTTTTGAAGTTCCTTCTGTATTTCTTCAACCTTCATTAGAAGCCAAAATTATGTCATTTCACATTAGGGACTAAGCCCTAATCCCAATCCCTAGACCAAATAATAGGAAATACGTAATGAAAAACACGTGAATTGGTACACTCTCAATGCGAGAGTTACATGTACATTCCGTTATAGTTCATTCACAAAAATGAATAAAATATGATGAAGGGATATTAGGTCTTTCTTGTCACAAAACGGCTAACAATAATGATTAAGATTCAGAGAGTCAAATCAGGTTGTTCTTTATAGTTTAGATAATTATTTTCTAACTCGGTGATAGACTTGTGAGCATTTTCAATTTGTCTAAAGTAGTGACGAGATGTTAGTCAGCTACTTTCAACCATTTTATCCTGAGAAATAGACACCATTAGTCCTCTTACACCACAGTGGAGGGGGTACGAATCTGTTTTAAGAAAATTGTATGTAATAGAGGACTCGATTCATTCAAATACCACTACTACATCAACAACCAGATTTCATTTCTTTTATTCTTACTCTTTTAGTTGTATTGTTTCTTTCCATTATTTTATAATTCCAGCAGTATTCCTTATTTCCTATTGTATTTTCCCAGCAAAACATGCACTACATGTTATGTTTTTGCAATCGATGCATCAACATGTATATACATAATATACATACCTGCTGGCTGAGGTGGTCGAGTTTCATTGCAGGTGGTGGCTCTTGGTGGTGGGGCAGTTGATTGACTGCAGGCCCCATGACAATGCAGTCGCTCAACCGCCTACAAAAGCCTCGAGATGGGATGGCTCTGGAGTTGCTCCGCCTTAACTTTGGTGTGGAAATACTATCGACCGAAGGTTGCCTTGGACTAAATGGGATTGTTTTCTTCTCTTGGGTTGTCCCATTGGTACTCATGGTGTGAATTTAACAGAAAAATATGTAATTTCCAACCTGCAGCTATGCGAACAGGCAAAATATAAGCTATTCTAGCAGATTATATATCTATTTTCAGCCTTCAGATTTGGAGTGTTATATGGGACAAAATGGGCGGATTTTCTAAAGAACTGACTTACAAAATCACTCGATAAATTTAGTTATTTTAAAAAAATTTCTTAAAAACTCCCTTACAATGTGCAGCTAAATGATTTTTTTTTAAAAATTTTTTTTGTGGAAGGGCTGGCACGTATATAGATTTTATAATTAATTGGTGACAAGACTTGAATTCAATTTTTTGATCACATTGAATCAATTTATCAAAAAACTTAAAGAGTGCTTAAAATATTTCTCTCTCTTTATCAAGAACAGGCTCGATAAGTTTTTCTATTTCGAGTTTTTATCCTGTTCTCTTTGTTGTTTGTGTTAATTAGTCATTGATATTTCCGAAATTTCTCATCTTACGCGAATCCTCCGAATGAAATTATGTTCGTTGGCTGGCAAATATCGTAATCCAAAAATGTGCAATTTCATTGGTATAGCAAGGTAATTGAATTGTTTAAAATTTGAATTGTTATATTGAAAATTGTTAATTAATTGTGTTTGATTGGTATAATTTTTCACTTGGAAAATATTGAAATTTTGGATAAGTTGGTGTTCGTTTGACTTTATTTTTCATGAAAATTGTCCATTAAATGGATATAATTTGTTACAATTGAGGATAAAATTTGTTTCCATCGTCAAAAAGAAAAAAAAAAGTTGCCTAGAAAAACTTTTCCTACCAAAGTGGTGGGAAAAACTTTTTCTCAAAAATCAAGAAAATGTGAGCATGTGTGTGAAAGATGGAAAACCAATTCCATGAAAAATTTGGACAATCAAACATGCAAAAAGGTGAAAAATGGAATTTAATTTCCATCTTCCATGGAATTGAAGTGCCATCNTCCATCTTCCATGGAATTGAAGTGCCATCCAACATGGCCTTAGTGACTTCTTGTTCATTAATTAAGATCTTAATTAACAACACCCAAATTGCAGTAAAATTGTAAAATAAAGTTTTAACAGAATATTACAATTTATAATACAAAATAACTTTGACGTATGTGAGTAACTGACGGTATTCTCAATGATTTTCAGGGCGGTTGATGTTGAAATGTTAAAACAAGAATTGGTGGAGATTTCGACGCAAGTATCGCCCACTATTTCGGGACGATAGACTGCAACCACAACTTTTGGTGGCCTAATTTACATCTATGTTCAACTTAACATCCGAGCAAATAAAAATCTTTTATTTATGTTTTGCGGTCATTCATTTTTAAAATATTTTAAACCATAAGATTTTAATGGGAAAAAAAAAAAAGAATCCCATCTACACATTAGGAAGGGCGTAAAAAGATTTAAGACAACACGCGTGTAACAATTTTAACCTAAATTAAATGGCTCAACATTGTAAAAAAGGTTGAACCGCAACCTTGAGGGCCCCGCCCCGCCCCTAGAGCATCATGGAGGAGATAAATCGCGGGATGTGCCTTAGCAGGTCAGGGTACAAGAGCTGTCATACTGGTGCCCACAAAGAGTCCAATTCCATACCTTGTAAGAGGCAGGAATCGAATCCTTACACTGCGGCTGTCAACTCAACTGAGACTACCTCACTCTTGTCCTCAACATTGTACAGAGTAGGCAAACTTGAGTTCAAGTCTAGGCGTCGCCAATTATAGAGAAATTGTGCATTCGTTATGCTTTGATGAGAAAAAAAAATTGCCTTGCTTATAGGGTTGTAAGCAAAAATCGTCAAACTAGAAAATCGAACCGAAATCGCATTTTAGAAACCATCGGTTTGGTGTCACGTGGACCCGTCAACGAAATGATTTTGAACCAAACCAAATCGGTAAAAAACGGTTTGGTTTAGGTTTGAGAATTTTAATTGCAGTTTAAAACCAAACCGGACCGGCGAAAAAATATATAAAAATAAATTTTTTTGAAAAATCTAAATATGTAAAATTCAATAGTTTTGTCATGTGTGGGCATTTTTGTCAATTTCTAATTTTCTATTACATATATATTATTATTACCCAATAATCCTAATTTATATCTAATATCTCAAGACTAACATAATATATCAAAAGCAA
>CAIGRT010029259.1:0-22911 GCA_903798405.1 Fraxinus platypoda
CTCTTTTGGGCCATTTGAATTGGGCTGTATATTTTGTGTGTCAACAACAACAATTTACCTAACAAAACGTAAATAGAAGAGTCTACTGTAGTTGTAGGTCCATCTTTATATTTTACTAAAGCCTGAAGGCAAACGTAATCTCGCAAAATGTTTTAGATTATCTGTTAAAAATGATAATGTGCTAGGTGCAAGGTCTAGCTTTAAAATAATCAATGATTATAAAAATAATATATTCTCTATAAATTTCTTAATTAATTTTCCATCCACCACTTGTCTCGCTGATATGCACAATTGTTTTAAAAAATAAGTAGTCATTACACTCGTTAGAAAACAGAATGTCATGCCCATTGATTAAAAGAACCATTTGAAGCTTACGCCTCGAAAACATCATCACATAAGGCTTTCATGAAGTGTCATTGTGAGGTTCCGCTCAATTTGGTGATTCATGCCTATTCAATGGATATTGCTACTACAAAGATTCTCGTTGTTTATTGTTTTTATAAGTTGTCATTCCAATGCCTTCTTAGTTCTATTTCCATGACGATGTTATTATGTGCTTATGCTGTCCTACGATAGTCTAGTTGGATAAGTTGTCTTTTTTAAAGTGCGGATGGATGGGATGAGCAAATTCTAAAACTTTTTTCTAAAATTATAGAAAGATTACACCACTCTTTATTCCACCAATGCAATTTGCCTTTTAGCAACATCCCGTTGATATATATTTTCATCTATTCCAGGTATTGCTGTAACCCGGAATTTGGTTGAAGACAATTGGAGCCTGTAACTTTCAATTTTATCAGGTTGTTCTCTTGGTTTACCTCTTATATACATTTAATTTGCTGTTTTGACATTGGTATTTTCTTTCTGAAACTGGATTGATTGTTGAAATGCAAATAGGAATCCTAGTTATACTGCAGGGTTAACTAATATATTTGCTGAAAGTTACTAAAATTTGATGGTAATTCTGAATATATACTATACTAGAACAATTTTATAATCTTGGCATAAACAGACTGGTGTGCCTTGCTTATAATTTTGGATTTGCTAATTTAGTGTTTGTGTTGTCACTTTTGTTGTTCAACTTCATTTTTTGAAGTGTGAAAATTTTTGTTCAGTAGTTACTATTTATGCCATTGATTGGTTCCTTGCGTAATTTGAGAAGGTGCTAGTGTCACCTTGTGTTATTAAGATTTTATTTGCAATTCTCAGTCATGCTCATTTTCTATAAAGAAACAGTCAAACAGACGTAGTTTGCACGGACGCACAAAAAATTTTTCAGCTGGACTTAACAATGTGTTATAAGATGATCCAATTGTCTTTAATTTGATCCTCAAAACCATGAAGAAGATTAAAGATTGCACATAGACTGGTAATATAACGAGTTATTTTGGAAATTTTATTTTACAGAATAAACCTAAATTAAATTTGAATTAAATGAAGTGAAATCTAGTAATCTACTGAAGTAGCATGCCTGTACTATAAACAAGAATAAGGTAAATTGTATTTATTATTATATACAAAAAGGATCCTTTTTCCCAACATAGTTGGAAATTCCTTTCGAGGCTCTAGCATGCATACAAATAAGTGGAGGTGCTTCTAAAACTATACTACCAGCTTTTTTTACGGGGCTTGAAAACAAAATGGGGACGGATTTCTAGTTTTCCCTAACCCGGCACATGTTTGCTATCTTCAAAAAATAGTAATACAGTGGCTAAAGAAGTATTTACATTTTTCCTTCTCAGTTTTTGTCATTTCCTCTCACCTTCTGCATGATCACTTCATGTAAGCTATGATGCACAGAGACTTCTATTAGGGTGGCGTCCGTGTTAGACACGTATAGTGTGTCAGACATCGACACTCGCTGAACACTCCATGACATGGTTTAGAGATATTTCTCAAGCAAGTGTTCGATATGGCATGTGTTGTGTTCTATAAAAAAAATATAAAAAATTAAAATTTTAAAGAATTTAACTCGACGCGTGTCCCTGGTACATCCGTGCCCTACTTTTTTGAAAAATCACATGTTGGCGAGTCCATCTTGTCGTGTTGCGTGTCGAAGTCCATGTTCTTGCAACATAGGCCACCCATACCCAATCAAGACGAACATTTCTTTAAATTTTTATTCTTTATTTTCTTTGAATTTGTATCACTCGAGAGAGATTTTAGAGACAATTTTGGAGCAAGTATTTTATATGGAGTGTTGTGTCCTATGTTAAAAAGTCAAAATTTTAAAGAATTTAAATCTACGTGTCCCTGATATGTTCGAAAAATTACGTGTCGGCGAGTCCATCACATAGTGTTGCGTGTCCATGTCCATGCAGGTACAACATAGCCTAACCCGCCCATGCCCAGTCAAGACCAACATTTCTGGACTTCTAGTGGAGTAGTACACCAAAATTGCCTTTGAAATAGTATGTCTCGGATGAACACCATTGGATATTTAGTGGGAAAAAAAAAACCTCCGCTCCCCATCCCCCATTGTTCAACCCTCCATTGGGAAATGGGAATGGATCTATTTTTGTTTAGACTCTCATAATAATATACTTCTTTTCCTGATTTTTCAGTGTTGCATGTGCATTTGTATTAGTATTATTCAATCTAGTTAAATCCAGACTTCATTTACAGCATTGGCATAGCTATTATTGTTGTCGACACCAATGAAAGATGATGTAGATTTCATGCATACTCCATGGTTTTATTATATTGATGTTATTTGTTATTTGGTAAGAGATTTTTTTTTCATCTTATCTTGTATTCTTTTCATCCATTTCCTCCTTCGTGTGACCTAGGAGTTTCTACATGTTTGTTTGCTATTTGTACTTCTATGAATCAGTCTTGTTCTTGGAATCTGTCTTATATTACTTCCTGTAGGTAGTCATTGATTAATTTTTCAACATCTCCATTCAGGAACTTCAGAATTTAAAATGGAGCTGAGTTCCATCATGGATGCATTTGATCGTGTTACAAAGAAGCAGAAATCGTCGTCCTCAAAATCTCGAGAAATAATTGAACAGTTTGGACAAGAAATAGAACAAACTTTATCTAGAATACAATCAAGTCAAGATTCTGCATCTGCAACTGATCATAAGTTGATCCTTGGCGAGGTAAAAACCAAGTTGAAAGAGATTGCTCCACTCAGCCAACTAGAAGGTGCACACAAGGAACTGAACTGTGTGTTGAGCAAGTATCCAAAGATCATCGAGAAATCCTTCAATCCTGATATATCAAAGGCTTATCGTAATGTCGATTTTGATATTCATACTGTCAATCAAATAATAGCCGGTCATTTCTACCGGGAGGGTCAATTTGATATTGGTGATTTTTTCATACACGAGTCCAGGGAACCAGAAGCTGCAGCTGATAAATCTCCTTTCTTGGAAATGTATCGGATACTTGAAGCCATGAAATCCCGGAACCTGGAGCCTGCTCTGAATTGGGCTGCCACCAACAATGAACAACTTAAACGAAGTGGATCTGACATTGAATTGAAGCTTCATCGCCTTCAGTTTGTGGAGATCTTGCAGAACAATGGTGTTTCATCTAGAGTAGATTTGGTCTGTGTATACTGTTCTGCTTTAGTAGGCCGGTGAACTGTAAATAGACATTCTTTGCATATTTATGGAAGCATCATGGGCATGTATGCTTCACTTCAACCAGTAAGAATGCAAACTTGGGCCATCATAATAATGAATGGGGAAAAAGTGCTCTCATGGAGGATAAGCAGCAAAAGAGAAAAAAAAATTAAAAAAAATGATTTGAATTTGATCTTTG
The DNA here is from genome assembly GCA_903798405.1 of Fraxinus platypoda. Lineage (NCBI taxonomy): Eukaryota > Viridiplantae > Streptophyta > Magnoliopsida > Lamiales > Oleaceae > Fraxinus > Fraxinus platypoda. Next base: position 3,772 of record CAIGRT010029259.1, read on the forward strand.
ATCGCTGTGGAAGAAGGAATCATTATACATGACTTACACCTTTTTCTTTTGTTACGTTAGCAAATATATCTGTAGAATTGACAGACATAATTCTGAAGAAATGAATATGATGTGAAAAGTGGCATCAAATGGTATCACAAAGGTCTCATTTGATCAGGTGTTTCAAGATTTTGGAGATTTTTGAAATGCCATACAGAATAATGAGATCAAAATCGAATATATTAGGCAACAAGGGCTGATGGTGGGTGTGATTGTAGATAATGCATCATCAATTATATTCAAAATGGTGAAGAAATATACCACCAGGTAACCACTAATCTTTTCATTCATTATGTCCAGTCGTCGCGTGCTATATTCAAATTCTTCCAATGTGTAAGCGCAAAACAGTCGAATTGAAAGCTTGTGTAATGTTTTGACCTGATTTCCCATAATATGATGTCATGTTTTGCAGCAAATGATACGAACAAATACCATGAAGATCCTCAGATACACATGTTCTATTGCATTCTTTATACTGGTGCGACGTTTCGATACAAAATACAGTCCTTCTTTGTACCTGTAACACTCCAAATTTTCATAAATACTAGAGGGTTACCAAAAATTTAATTTTCTTTACGTTAAAAGCGAAAACGATACAAATAAAAATACAATTTTATTTTCAACAATAAATATGAACTAAAACATGGAATTTGAATTCCTAAAAGAAAATTAAATATAATCAGTTAACTAATTAATAAACGTATTTTTGAACAAATAGACAATTTGATAAATTGGGAGATAAAAAAAAGTTAGTGTTTTTGTTTCTTCAATTCCTCTTGGCAATCCGTATCACCTTATCGCCACAGTTCCAATCAACCCGAATTAACCTGTCAAATTTTGGAAGTGTGAGTATTCAAAAATACTCAATAAGATACGTATAGTTTTCATACACAATTATATAATAATAAAGTAAATATTGTATACCGCTCTTCTCTTGTAGAGTATATGTGTGACCAAACAACCCATCCATCGTAGGTCATTATAATTCCTCGTAGGATCTCATATCTCTTAATAAAGAACCCAAATGTCCACTAATAATTCATGCATAAATGACTGAATATAAAAATATAAGGAAACGAACCATTTGAACAAAAGTATCTTACATTGATTTGATGAGAAAATTTTTCGAAAAACAAAATCCAAAATCACACTCCAAATCTTCTAATTTACTTGGCTGCTTTAAAAGTTAAATCTGCCTTTAACCTATGTATATATATATTTGACTTCTCTCTCTATATGTCATGGCTCTCTAAATTCATGTGGTGTAATACTCTACCTTCATGGGGTATATATAGGGTCTAGTATATAATAATTGTATTTCATTGCAATAAGGAGAACGTGGCCGTGTATAGTCAATGGATTTGTATAGAATAGGTTATTCTAGTCCCAATAAGTAATAGTGGTGGTAGCTTTTTACTTCAAATACAATTATAATCAAATAAAAAGGTGATTCTATATCCATCTATAGATACACGTGGCTACCCTTCATCCAAGTTTAATTTAATTAAAAACTAATAAATTACTATTTCTTTAAATTTCAATATCTTGAAACTAATTTATCCGAATTAATTTTTTTCTCGAGTCGAAGACTTCTAATTAATTACAAACTACAAAAAGAGTCTACTATTGATATATTAAAACTTGCTCTATCAAAATCTAATTATTTGACACTCGTTAAACATTTTTTAAAACATATTTCACTTTAGTCCCTCAATATTTCAATATTATCAAAATATGTTTAAATCAAAATATTAAAAATATAGCATATAAAACAAATAAAATTTTATTCTAAAATTTTAGGGGTGTTTTAGTACCCCAAACGCCTTCTTTAAGTTCTCGAAAAACTATCTCCAAGATTTTTCGTTTTCATTATCTTCAATTCCAAAAGTAAGAATGAACATGCTATTATTTGCATCATTTGTACATGATGTGAAAGTGGTACTTCCATATTGACCATTTAAGTAAGTACCATCAACCATAATCACTTGCCTACAATGCTCCCATCCTCGTATTAATATACCAAGTGCCATAAAGCAATATTTGAACCTTTTGTGACCATCAACCTCCAATTCTGTGACCGTACCAAGATTCTTTTGTCGGTGCATGTAGAAGAAGCTTGGTATCTTACCGAATGAATCGGTTGGATCACCCCTAATCATTTTCAATGTTCGCTTGCAAGATCTCCAAGCTTTCGAATAATTCAAATAAACCCTATAAATATGCAACATATCACTGCATATATCCTTTGGAGTGTATATAGTACGAGATGATGTGTACTTGTACTTGATACTAGATGACACAACTGTAGTTGATACTTGCTTGTGTGACCCCAACACTATATTTGATGTACATGTGTGACTACCAATCTCCCGAGTCTTGAATAGATCCGTTTTACCCTATTTTGACTATCTGTATATCCAATTACATCCATCATGTGATCACCTTACAACATATTCTTTCTTGTCAGACCGTACAATCATAAACTCAAACATGTTCTGTATGGTAAAAAATGATGGGCTCAATTTCAAAGTATCCTTATCACGAAAGACCCTTCATTCTTCTACCTCTCTAGCATCTGCGACGATACAACTGTGACTTTGTGCCACAAATGTGACCTTTTTTCGATTGATGCTTCACATATGTCAGGCGCCATGTCCTGCAATGTACAAAACTCACCACTAGAATGTGCATTAATGATACATGGTTTATCAATTTTTGCATCAATTACATCAATGATTAATCGGTATGTAGCAGGTTTACGATCCATATCCTTTAGCAGAATGTACGATAGCACATTACTGTTATTTTTTATCGTGATCGAAGGCAAATCATCGTTCAGTACATACTTCAATGAGACTACTACCTTTGTAGGATCCAAATCAAACTCTATCATAATTGTGTCCACAAGTTTTATATAACTACAATTACGATCTACCAACACCAACAATGATTGAGATCCATTCAACAAATATATGTGCAAGTACACCATTTCTGCAGATTAAAATTAATATTAATATTGGCCTCGTGATGAAAGTAATACAATTGACAGAGTTCATATAGGAATGTCGATAATAAAATAGAGGTCACATTTTCAAACAAGTCACACATGACCAAAATAAATGTCACAGTAGGTGAAACATAGGTCACAATTCATTATATATAATTCACAAAAAATTTCCTTCATATTCCATTACACACAGTACACGCATGAGTCACATATACAGAGAGCAGGTTATTTGGAATTGTTACCTAAAAAAACTTATCTCGTACTGATCAGAATTTCCGTGACATGTAAATTACAGTTTATGCTGAATCGATGACGAGAAAAATATTGTCATTACTAGAGCATTCAATTTGTGATCAAAACAATTGAAGCAATTATATGTAATCTATTATTCGGAGGCGATCAGCACTTATGTGGCTAGAAATATTGGATTTTTATGTTGAAACTGTGACAGAAAAATCAATTCGTGATTATAGCATTCAAGTCGTGACTACAAAATTAGAAGCGATAACCAAAATAATCGGATTATTACCTGGAGCTTCTTCTCCGACGACTATTTTTAGTATATTAAATCGATTCGAAAATCTGTGACGTGAAATATCAGTGTGGGATGAAATCGTTCAATTTGTTACCAAAATCAATCGACACGGTTACCTGCTTTGTTGTCTCCGATGACTAAAATAGGTTCTATGTCGTGAAAATTTGAATTCCAGTTGAATTTTTAATTTTGGAATGTGGATTTTTATTGTAGGGAGTCTTGTCACAGAAGGAAAGTAAGGTTAATTGTAGAAAACGGATGTAACTGGATATATACACACACCTGATTTTTGAAGTTTCAAACTATATACCTGACATATGATTTGGTGTATACTAAATGACTGAGTTGTGATTTTTTCTCGGCACAAATATAGTAGATAAAAATCATTGTATTGGCCCAAGAGGCCCAAAAAATCTAACAAGCCTTTGTAAGATGATCAAATTAAATCAAGGATCATGCTAGTTGTACAACCTCGGTTGACAACCACTCACATGGGGGGGACCACCTCGATTTATTAAACATTTTTAAACATGCGGACCCCGCACACATATGAGAGGTTGTCAATCGAGATTGTCAACCTCGATTGTACAAATAACATTTTCCTTAAATCAATGTTACTTTTAGCCCAACACATAATTACCGAAAGATCCATATCGCGGTCTAGAACCAACGAGTCAATTGGAAATCGCCAAGAGTTATCATCAAATGGTCAAACCATGTGACGAAGTTGATTAATTTTAAGATACAAATGTGAATGCCTATAAATGTCTATGTCATCCTAAATAAACATATTTGATCAAATCTTATCTTTAGGTAACTATGAATTTTCGAAGATCACAACATCATGTGTACGGTCACAACCCTTCTCTTATAAATATCAATATTGTTTAGAGTTCAATGTATGCTCAATCACAATCTTAGAATATAATTTACCTTTATATTTCACATGAATTCGCTCATCGTAATGACTTGCTCATCGTTGTATCAATAGCTGACACCACACTGGTGCCCCCCGTAAGATTCTTTCATTTGTGGCTTATTGTCTGATCTTCTAAAATATACTATCTACAAGTGTCTTAAAGGGTATAATGTTATACTCACTCCAATTAATTAATTTCATAGGTGTTTGATTGATGGAGGATGAAATTGGTCGAGGCTCTCAATTGTGATGATCATCTTAAATTTTCAGAAATTTAACTCTAGAATAATATTTGGTTCCGTGTTGCAACACAGTCGGGGTATTGCAACATGTTATTTTAAAGAGATTTCACTTTAAACTTTCTTTAATTTTGAATTGAAACATGTTTTCTACGTCGCGACACGATAATAAATAACCAGGTTATGTTCGGAACATTGTTTTAACTTATTGTATGTTTAACTTATTCGATTCATCTTAATGGTTTGGAGGTTATGTTTGGATGCATCATATTACAAAAGAATTTATGTGCAATATTTTGACGTGTCCTTGTAACTTATATTTTGTTGCGACAACCCTGTTTTATATAAAATGTATTCACTTAGTTTATCTTTAGGTTATAATACAAAATTTATATTTCAACCTAACAATTAAGTGATGTAATAAATTAAGTGATATTGTATTATGTTGTTTCAACATGAGTAATGAGTTTATTTCATTTTTTTATTTGTTTTAAAAGAATATTATCATGTTGCAACATTTTTTTGCCAAGTAGAATGATGTTGCAACATCTACATTAAATGTTTCTAAGAATTTAAGATTTAGTTTATCCAAATTCATCTGTAATTAGGGGTATTCATTAATATTTTTAAAAATCAGCTACATATAAAAACAAAATAATTTTTTAAAGTATTAAGTTTTTTGCATTAACTTTTCGAAGTTGGGACTTTGTTGGCAACCCCTTAAGTTTTTAAATGTTAGCAAAGTAGTTAATGTTTAGATTTTGTGAGCAGTGGCGGATCCAGAAAAAATGTTGAGCTAGGGCGGCTGTTAACCATTGACCACAACAGCAATAAAAAGGTCGTTTATATATACTGATTTAGAAACTAATTCTGAACACCAATTTGAATCCACCAAACGTAGCTCAAACATGATACACTTAAAGGAATAGAGGACAAACACCTATTCGTAATTTCATTCACATTACTCACAAGCTGTATTTTCTTTTTCTTTTCTCCAGTTCTTTTTACCAGAATCGGATTTTTTTAGTCCATTGACATTCATACAAAAAGAACTATCTTGCCACATTTACAATGAGAAAAATTAAAACTTTACCTGATTCTTGCGTAGCTTCCGCTCCAAATGCGCGGCAATCCATATGGTTCCCAGCGGCCCCCTTTTTGTCAATATGAATTGCGAATAAAACATCTCTCTTTTTCTTCTAAAACAATCTTTATTCTATAACTATAACCAAACCCTTCTTCTTCAACTTTATTCCTACTTACATTTAAAAAAAAAAAACTCAAAATTCAAAAAACCTAATAACTATATAATTTGAAAACCCATATGGTTATCACTTCAATCAGGACCCAAGTGCAAAATCAAGCACATTTGACATTCAAAATAAAAATGAAAACACACACAAAAAAAGAAAGAAAGAAGATAAGCTCACAGTCATAATTAGTGGTGGAGAAACGGCATCGATGGTAGGTGGGCCAGAAAAATCCCCAATGGGAACCGGGATATCCTTAACACAATTTAAGTGAAAGGGTGAATTTGGAAATGGGAAACGTCATTATTCACGTTTACTACCTGTAATTGACAATGGAATGGGTATTTGGATTTTGGTCAATGGAATCCTACTTTTTTTTAAAGGCCCAGAATAAAAGACCACTACAAAACAAAATGGCCCAACCAAACATTCATCTCATCTCCTTCACGACTTCAACTTCCCATGCCCTTTTGCGGTCCGGTAGCCTCCTTCCTTCTCCTTTCCACTGTTCCAATAGATCCCAGTACACTCGGCCGCACCCCCTCGTCAGGTCCTGGGTCCGCCACTGCTTATGAGACTACATGGATATTTTCATAATGTGATGAATAATTTTTGGATTGAGCAAGTATCCTAACATTCTTAGAAATGCACTACGATATTTGTTATGTGGATAACTTTTATATCAAACTTATTTACCGCTTAAACTATTCTCCTGTTTGGTATAAATTAAAAATATTATTTTAATCTCAAGTCAAAGTCAATAATTATTTTTAATTATTCATTTTCATATAAAAGTTAATTAAATGTGTGGTTGAAAAGTTGTGACACTCAACTAAGGTCGAGCCAGAAGAAAAAATGTTTACTGATGGGACTAAGGGACGAGACAAAATAGATCTATCTTTGGCTTTCAAGTATTCAACTCTATCTTTTCCCAAGTCATTGCACCTCATCCAAAAACATTGGTATTATTTTTTGTTCAAAGAGATTATTCAGCCAAGATTGATTCTATCGAGATAGTTCTCTAGATCTTGATGGCGGCGGTAAGAAAGGATAAAAAAGAGATGCTTTCTATCAATCAAACATAGGCACCCCCATGGTTCGCTTACTGAGGAACATGCCAAAGCATTTGAATAAATAAATAAATCAATCAAGTCATCAATCATAGGTTGGTTCAAAGAATGAGATGCTTTCTATCAATCAAACATAGGCACCCCCATGGTCTGCTTACTGAGGAACATGCCAAAGCATTTGAATAAATAAATAAATCAATCAAGTCTTCAATCATAGGTTGGTTCAAAGAATGAGAGTTGGCTTTCTTAAGCTTGTTGTTCCTCCCAAGACCTACCCCAACCAAGATTAGCTAGATTGGAAAGTAAAAGTAATCATTGTTTATACATAGGTTTCTCTGGTATGAAATGAGCCACTTCAAATAGGGTAAGTTTAGGAGAGATGGGGAAAGCTTGCAGCAGTTGATTGGGGCGAGGATAACTTGCTTCTTCACAAGCTTATCACTCACAAAAAAACTGAACCTATTGCACTAGCCACACTATGACCATGGGCTGGCCCATACTCCCATTGCACGAGTTGAATACTACTCATTCAAATAGAAATGAAAAAAAGTCTTATGACACGATTACTATATTTTTGTCCTATAAGCTAGTGCTTGAGAATCGGCTATTACGCTCATTAATGTGTGGTTAAAAGGTTGTAGGTCTTGTGAGATGTGTGATTAAAATCATTTCTTGATTTCGTCTTGGGATTAAAATAAGATTTTAATCTACGCCAAAAACAGGGGCTATATGGAGGAAGAAATAGATTTTTTTTTTTTTTTTTTAACAATGAATCTTAAACCTCTAAATCACTTTATCAACATAATGTATTTGAACAATGTCAAGTGTTTTAGAGCCTATTTGACAATCATTATTGTAGAGAAAAAGAATTTTATATAGTGATTTTTAGTTGAATGTGTGGTTAAAAAGTAGGGAAAAGCTTTTGGTATAAATGTAGAATATTTTATTGTGTGAATGTGTGGTTGAAAATGATCATGTAGCAAACCATAAAATAAATTAATGGATATCAAATAGGCACTTAGAGATTATCATCCCTAAAATCACGTATGCTTATTGTCAAAGTTATTGGCAAGCTATTTATTTGCCTTGTTGATAAATATTATATAGACCCTAAAATGACATGACATCTACATATAGATAAACTAGTAAAGCTAAAACGCCATCCCCCCATAAGTTATAAGTCAAAACACATTCTCTCTACAAGTTTTGTAGTAATTGAGAACTAATAAACAAATAATTAATCATGTCTTTTAAAGTTCTATTTTTCGTCTCATCATGAACATCATTTTGTTGAGTGTATGAAACATTTGTTTGGTGAGTAATACCAAATTTAACACACAATTGATCAAAAGCCAACTAATTATATTCTCTGCCTCTAACATGTCTCAATACCTTGATTGTCTTACCAAGTTTATTTGAAATTTTTATTTATAAATGAAAAATACGTTCAAAACCTCATCTTTACTACTTAAAAATACATAGAAGTACCTACCATTATCTTCAATGAATATGGTCAAATAGTTTTTACCACCTCGACTTTGAATAAATTGAAATCACATCTATCATTATGTATTAAGCTTAAGATTTATTATTCCTTTCAATTAATTAGAAGGCTTTTTAACATTTGGCTTCACAGAAATCTTGCATTTGTGTTTATTTTTTGTTTCAAGTTTATGTATAAGTTTTTTAAACCTATTAATTTTATTAAGGAATCATGATTAATAAGCCGTATCTCTTATCCCATAAAAATGAAGACTCAAGAGAGTAAACAAAAGAACGAATTTTATTGTCCACAAATTGGAATTATTATCCACTACAACAACATTAACCTTAAAACAGAATCAAGTCACATACTTCCTAGAGCATCTTCAATCGTGGCGTACAATAAATCTTAACCTCTCCGATGGAGAGATGCAAAAGAAATGTAAATTGCATTTTTGATTTTTTTTTTTTTATATTAACAAAAGGCAAAAGTGGATTCCATTATAGTAAAGTTTGAATTTAAATCCAGTGGAACGTACGTAAATGATGATGCAAAAGTGAATTTGGAGATATCAATTTACACCCAATTTTTTTATACCACCGTTAGAGATGCGTAGCAAGTACTAACTTTTTTTTTTTTTTAAACAAAACAGTAAATACCATTACTAAAATTCTCCTATAAAAGTAGGAGTAATAAAAGTAGGCATAAAATCAATCCAGGAATATCCTTCATAGGCCACCTTATTTTCATTGCGAGAAATATAGCGACGAGCCACTGCTAACTTCTTCGACTAAAAAAATCTTCAAACTATCCTTACTAAGAATAGAATAAGAAATTAAATTCATCCTAATATCAAGGACACGCACCACATTTTTCAGCGTTAATACCTTCCCAAGTGTGAACTTAATTCCTTCAATCTCATACGTTGTTGAGTTTTCAATGTATAGATGTTCGTCATGATTTAATTTTATTGGAATATGACAAAGCAGCTAAGTTGGATAGACACGAATGAGCTGGTTGAAGAATCAGCAGTACAATCAGGAAATTGAAAGGTGCTTAAATGATTGGCAGCCAAGTTGCAGTAACAGAATGAGAATCCTCTAGAAGGAGAAGAAGGAATTCTTTGTAATTAGTTACATTTCTGTTGAGAGAACGTGCTGTAAATTATTCTCTCTAGAATAGTCTATAGTATGTATATATACTCTGTTATTTTGTACAGTTTAAAGATAAGCAGAAAATCAATACAATTCTTTGCTTCATTTCTGCCTCAATCATTCAGCTATCTTTCTCTATTATCAATTCATTTCTAACATGGTATCAGAGCCAGCCTTAGAAGATTCAAGTGCTGGAAACACAAATATAGATCAAAACCAAAACCAAAATCTAAATGCTAATCAATCTGGTAACCCATCTAATGCTGTGAACCTCGATCCCACTCAGCCTAACATCCCATATTTCATTGGAGGCAATGACAGTACTGGAGCCTTGCTTGTAACTCATACCTTGGATGCTAACAATTATCATTCATGGGTGAGATCAATGAAAAGAGCATTGCGAATCAAAAATAAATTGGGATTCATTGATGGAAGCTTAAGTGAACCAGCAAACCCAGACGACCCACTCATGGAACACTGGTTGTGCAGTAACGACATAGTTATTACCTGGATACAGAACACAATGGCGGTTGACATCAAATATAGTACCACATATGCGAAGACAGCGTGTCAACTGTGGATTGAGCTGGAGCAACATTTTGCTCAGCAAAATGCTCCAAGAATTTTCGAGGTGAAGCAAGGTATTACAGACCTAAAGCAAAACCAAGACTCAGTAAGCATTTATTTTTCTAAACTTACTTTGCTTGATGAATTACTCAACTATGAACCAATTCCTAAAAGTGCTGGTGGAGGCTTGAAAGTTGTAGTTCAGAACCAGCAAAGAGATTGTGTGATGAAATTCCTAATGGGTCTCTATGATACTTATAAGGCTATTAAAGCACAGATACTACTGATCAAACTTTTTTCCAGCTTGAATGAGGTTTACTCCTTCATGTAGCTAGAGAAAAAGAGGAGAGAAATTTCTACTGGCAGCCTGGGAAGTGATTCTATGGCTATGGTGAGGAAAGGGAATTTTAGCAAGCAATTTACTGGGGAACAAAACAGGAATAGGTATTATTGTACCTTCTGTAAAATTCCAGGACACTCTCTAGAAAGATGTTTCAAAGCAAACCCAAATAAGACCATATGTACTCATTACCAAATGCCGGGCCACATAGCTGAAAAATGCTTCAAACTGCATGGATACTCAGCAGGTTACAAGGGAGATGGGAAGAACAGACTGTCATGAATCAGGGAAATGCAGCAGTAGGTTCTGAGCAGGATGTTGTGAAGGGCAAGCCTCAAATGTCACTGACTCAGGAGCAGTGCACTCAGCTTCTGGCTCTCTTGAAACCTGTCTCTAGCAACCAAGCCTTCATTCCCTCGGCCAATCACGTCCATACCATGGTTACACCTTCATCCTCAGATGCAAATAGTCACAAAGTTTCTGGTATATCACTGTGTCTCTCTGCTTTTACTTCCAAATCCAGTAATGCTTCAAAAATTCATTGGATTCTTGACACTGGAGCAACAGATCATATGATCTGCTCTAAGTCCTTATTTCATTCCATCCAAGCTAATGTTTCTTCTTCTATAGCCTTACCAAATGGCGAGATAGTGCCTGTTACCCATGTAGGAACAGCCAAAGTCACCAAGAATCTTATACTGCATGATGTTCTTTGTGTTCCCAATTTCTCTTTTAATCTGATTTCAGCAAAGAAAATGACTCAAGAACTAAATTGTTACCTTGTTTTCTTCTGTGATTGCTTCTATGTTCAGGACCTTTTGACTTGGACAACGACTGGCATGGGTGAAGTGAAGCAAGGACTCTATCATATGCTGCAAAAGGAAATCTCTCCTTCAGCTCTGTCTGATACTTTATCCAAATACAACCTCAAAACCAGTCTTTCAGCCTCTGTCAGTAATAACAGTGAGTCTTTTTACCTCTGGCATTATAGATTAGGCCATTCTTCTTACTCTCAATTTGACATAGATACCAAGGTCAGCATATTGAAACCCTCTTATGGTCACCCCTGTCTCATTTGCCCTTTAGCTAAACAACACAAGCTACCATTCCCTACTAGTCAACATCAATCCAAGAAATGTTTTGAGCTGATACATTGTGATATATGGGGTCCGTGTAATGAAATTAGTCATGATGGTTGCAAATATTTTTTGACTATTGTGGATGATTTCAGTAGGTGTACTTGGACTTATATGCTGAAATTAAAATCAGAAGCCGGTACCAATCTGCAAAATTTTTGTGCTATGGTAGAAACTCAATTTGAAACAAAAAGTAAAAACCATTCGGGCTGACAATGGAGGAGAGTTTGATATGAAAGATTTTTATCTAAAACATGGGATTTTGCACCAAAGAACGTGTGTAGAGACACCTCAACAAAATGCTACTGTTGAAAGGAAGCATCAACATATTTTAAATATTGTAAGAGCACTAAAATTTCAAAGTAGCATTCCATTGAAATATTGGAACCACTGCATTCTCACTGTTGTATATCTCATCAATAGAACTCCATCTCCATTGTTAAATCATAAGAGTTCCTTTGAGATTTTGTTCGAAAAGAAACCCAGCTATGCACATTTAAAAGTTTTTGGGTGCTTGCCATTTGCTACCACTTTAGTCAATGGAAGACATAAATTTGATCTTAGGGCTAGAAAGTCGGTATATATTTGTTACCCTTTTGGTGTCAAAGGATATAGACTTTCGACCTAGATACTAGAAAGGTTTTCATTTCTCTAAATGTTGTATTTTATGAAACTGTCTTTCCATTCAAAATGGACAAAATCAGCCATCTTAATACTAATATCAGCAACATTGATCCACTACCAAATCCAAATGAATTGAATTTTACTCAAAACCCTGCCTTTCCCAATTTACGTGTTCATGATTATTCTAGAGACATTGTCGACTCTAATACCACTTCAGAAGCTGAGCCAATGCCTACTTCATTACCAGATTCCCAAAACAATGAACTAATCAGTTTTCAAAATAACTCCAGACTGAAAACAGAAATTCATGACAACATCCATACGCACTTACCCCGAAGATCAACCAGAATAAGAAAAGCCCCTGCTCATTTGCAAGATTTCATATGTCAGCAGTCAACTTCACTTTTTCCATCCCAGAACTTGCACAAGCAGAAAGTCCAGAATTTACCAGGTAATCCCTTTTCTCTGAGTGCCAGCATATCTTATGATAAGTTGTCTACACCACACAAGGCTTTTGTGACCTCCATAACCTCACACACTGAACCTAAAACTTATTTAGAAGCTAGTATCACCCGATTGGATAGATGCCATGAAAGCTGAAATTACTGCTCTTGAAGTCAATGATACTTGGGTTATTGTGGATTTGCCTCCTGACAAAGAACCAATAGGGTGTAAATGAGTTTACAAAATCAAATTTCTAGTTGATGGTAGTATAGAAAGATACAAAGCTAGGCTTGTTGCTAAAGGGTACACACAGCAGGAGGGGTTGGATTACCATGAAACGTTTTCTCTCGTGGCAAAAATGGTTACTGTAAGAACCTTGTTAGTGATTGCAGTAGTAAAAGGATGGTATTTGCAGCAGTTTGATGTCAATAATACCTTCTTGCATGGGGATTTAGAGGATGAAGAGTACATGATGTTGCCCCCGGGGTACCCTGGTGAAAATGGGAGAAAAGTATGCAAATTAAACAAAAGTTTGTATGGTCTCAAACAGGCCTCACGCCAATGGTACTCAAAGCTGTCAAATTTCATCATTCACCAAGGATATATTCAGTCCAAGGCAGTCAACTGAAAAGGTCTCTTGATGCTCAATTCAAAATCAAAGACCTTGGTAAGTTGAAGTATTTTTTAGACATTGAAGTGGCCAGGACAACAAAGGGGATTTATTTATGCCAACGAAAATATGCTTTGGATATTTTAGGAGACTCGGGTACTATTGGCTCTACTCCAGCAAAGATTCCTTTAGATCAAAATGTGAGAATGTCCAAAGAAGAAGTAGCGTTACTTCCTGAACCTGCTCTTTACAGAAGGTTAATTGGCAGATTATTGTACCTGACCATAACCAGACCTGATTTAGCTTACTCAGTCCAAATGCTAAGTCAATTCATGGAGAATCCAAGAGTGTCACACCTGCAAGCAACTCACAAAGTACTACGGTACATCAAAAGGTCACCAGGGCAGGGTTTGTTCTATTCAGCAGACTCTGAAATCCAACTCAAAGGCTTTAGTAATTCAGAGCGGGCTTGTCCAGACACTAGGAGGTCTGTGACAGGCTACTGCGTGTTTCTTGGGAAATCCTTGGTGTCTTGGAAGTCAAAGAAACAAAGAGTGGTCTCTAGATCCTCTGCAGAGGCAGAATACCGAGCAATGGCAAATGTCAGCTGTGAATTAACTTGGCTGAAGTATTTACTCGAAAATTTTCAGATTGCTCATCCATAGGCTGCATTTTTGTACTTTGACAACAAATCAGCTATACATATTGCCACCAATCCCATGTTCCATGAGAGAACAAAGCACATAGAGATAGATTGCCATTTAATGTGAGACAAAATTCAAGAAGGTTGCATTTCAACAGAGCATGTGACAAGCAAACTGCAGGTGGCAGACATTTTCACAAAGAGCTTAGGCTCACAAAGTTTTTATTCGTGTTTGTCCAAGATGGGAGTAGAAGACATCAAGTTACAGTAACAGAATGAGAATCCTCTAGAAGGAGAAGAAGGAATTCTTTGTAATTAGTTACATTTCTGTTGAGAGAACGTGCTGTAAATTATTCCCTCTAGAATAGTCTATAGTGTGTAAATATACTCTGATATTTTGTATAGTTTAAAGATAAGCAAAAAATCAATACAATTCTTTGCTTCATTTCTGCCTCAATCATTCAGCTATCTTTCTCTATTATCAATTCATTTCTAACAAATTTATTGTATTCAACAAGCAAATCTTATCTGCACAAATGTATCGAGTGTCTCATGTGTTCACCCACTAGTCCTTGGCATTGGATATCAAGTTAACCTTAGAAACAACTGTAGATATCCTCCACTTCTCTCATGTTAGTTTGAGGAGGTTTCTTCTCGTTCCCTGCATCTTTATTTTTGCGACAGTCTTTCGCATGATGACCAAAGCTGTTGTATATACAAAAGTTCCCTTTGAACCATTTTTAAACATTATCTTTGTCCTTAGAAGATCCTGGATTCTTCCTCTTTTATTCTTTATTTATTTGGAATCTTCAATCGTGTTAGCTTTTGAATCTCTGTGTCATGCAAAATTCTTCTTTTTTATGCCTTCTTGTCTTCCTCTATTTGAAGATGAACAATCATATCCTCCGTAGTTATCTCTTTGCACTTATGCTTGAAATAATTTTTAATGTGACAGTAGAGGTAATTTCTTGATCATAGTAGCAATCTAGAAATATTACTTGGCCCTATTTGAGACCAATGAAAATCAAGCAAAACTCATTTTCATTTGAAATTAAGTAGCCCGCATACACAATGGCTGCATATTGTCAGCAAAGTGAGTTAGGGCCTATTTGATAGGCCATTATTTTCCATGGCAAATGGAAAGCAATTTCCAACTTCGACTTTTACCTTGTTTGATATACTTTTTTTTCCATGGAAAAAACTTTCTTGGTTTGGCTCACATGCTCACATTTTCCTTGGTTTTGTGGAAAACCAATTTCCACCAGCCTTTTTTTTTTTNAGTTAGGGCCTATTTGATAGGCCATTATTTTCCATGAAAAATGGAAAACAAATTTCAACTTCCACTTTTGCCTTGTTTGATACACTTTTTTTTCCATGGAAAAAACTTTATTGGTTTGGCTCACATGCTCACATTTTCCTTGGTTTTGTGGAAAACCAATTTCTACCAATTTGGTGGAAAATGATTTTCCAGCTTTTTTTTTTTTCAATTGGAAAAAATTCTAGACACAATGGTAAAAAAAATTATCACTTTTATTGACAATTTCATGTAAAACAAAGCCAAACTAATGGTATTCAGTATGGTAATTTTTTTTTTTTTCATTTTTTTTGGCAATTGGAACAAATTCTAGACCCAATGGTAGAAAAAATTATCACTTAAATGAACAATTTCCATAAAAAACGAAACCAAACGACACCAAACTTTCAACATTTTATAGGTGGAAAATTATACCAATTAATTACAATTCCTAGTAAAATAATTTCTAGGCAATTCAATTCCCTGTAAAACATTTTCTTTCCACCCATTTTCCACACTTGCAATCAAACAGACCCTTAATGAATTTGACTTCTCCACCCGTGTACTTTATAGGTTTAGTTTTCCATTCCAAATTTACCCCCAAATTAATATTTACCTACTAACATATTGCAAGTTGCTTCCGCAATCCCTTTTTCTGCCCCCTTTATTTCATACAATATGAATAATAAATACTGTTTTAAACCTTTTTACTTTGTTTCAACATCAACATTGAACCGACAACACAATTATTTTAGAATAACTTAATTTTTATTTTGATGCTAACATGAAACACATTCAATTTTTGAATCTGAATGCATAAATTTTCTTTTCAAAGGCTTACCCTAGTTGATGTGCCAAGTAATCTCATAATTGTTCCCACGACATGTATTCCTTGGTAATCGCATCTAACTCAACACCAATTTTATCTTATTCATAAAGCAAATTTATCTCTACTTCATTGTTGTCTAACTCTTTCGCTCTATCTCTGGCCTCATCAAGTTGTCCATTTCTTCTTAGGAAATTACGGACTCCCATTATCACTACAAAAATCACAGTTTGAGCACAGAACAAGTAAATGGGCATTCGATCAAGAATTTTCCATCTCTACATCCATACTCCAAATACTATCTCAATAACATTTTGTCATGAGGAGTGATAAAAGTTGAATCGTTCTCTTGCATTTCAAAATCTATGTCTACAACGGTTTGTCTCTTTGTAATACTCTTGAAAATGATATTTGATGTTAGAGCCCTTATAAAGAGCCATATGTCGTGGTCTATGTGCGAAATCCGAGTCTACCAGATGGTATTTGCCACTTACCAGCTCCGAAAATTATTTTCTAGACTATGTATTTCACTGCCAAAAGTATGAATGTCATGTATATTCCTCGTCGTTCCCGGAAGGACAAATGTGAAGAACAAATTAAATTGCATGATGCAAGTACGTTTTAAGTAGGAATTTCTTTTCATCCTATGAAGTATTCCCGTTGGTGGTGCGACTGTACGACTCGAACATGTATTTTGTCAATGGCTCTAATACAATCGTGCGTTCATTATAATTTGCATAAATATTTTATGAAAAATTTAACTACCATAAAGAATGAGCATATATTACCATTTAAAAGTTAGTTACTTTCTTAAACTTGAAAAATGGGATATTGCTTGGGGTTTGGGTGGTGATTATTTTGGACCTTGATTGTAATCTGAATTCGATTTAATCATACGTTCAACAAACACCACAACAACACGCAACACTAAAAGACTTATCCGAGAATTTGAGGATATCACATCGTACGAGTTACCAAAGAGAATTTGGGAGGGATATCCTAGAGAGAAACACACTTGTGCATTGCTGCTACGTGCATACTATTGGTCGCAAATAAGGTATAGCATTGCAACTTATGCAAAAATTTCCTGTTCGTCAACATTATAGGCTATTCGAGAGTGTATCGATGGACTACATTATTGGCTTACTAAAGGTTGGAGAATTTAGCACTATCATTGTCGAGTAGAGCGTTTATCAATATATATAACTTTTATTGCAATGCCTAAGTATTTATCTTATGAGGAGACCACTCAACTCTTCACCAAAAATATTGTAAAAAACAAAGGGTTGCCTAAACACATTGTTAGTGATCGAGATCCTCGATTCACTGGCATTTTTTTGCCTAGTTATTCAAACTTATCAGTTCAACTTTGAGCATGAATTCTAGTTTTCACCCATAATTTGACGGATAGAAAGAGCAATTTCAATACTATGCTAGGGGAATTATTTTCGGCACTTTATCTCTACTTATTTGAAGAACTGGGTGTAACTTTTAGATGTAGCTTAGGCTTGCTTCAATGCCCAAAAGATCTCTTCCACCTATAAGAGCCCTTTTGAGATTGTCACTAGCTAGCAACCATTGCTTCCTCATATTGTGGATATTGTTCTAAGTATCAAGTTTCCTGAAACTGAATGTTATGTATCCCTTTATGTACAAAAATTATGTACCCCTAGCAAAACTCAAAATATATTGGGACATTACCAATCATGAAGTGTATTGAAAAAGTCGCATATAAAGTAGAACACCTTTTATGATGCAAAATCTACATTGTTCTCCATGTTAGTATACTTGAACCATATTTTGTAGACAAGGAGTATTCGTTCAAAAATAAATCGAAGCGACCTGAATTTGAATTGAAGAAAGTTATAAAGGGGTTGCTAATTAAACTATTCTTGACCATAGAGTTATCAGGGCTTTTAGGAAGGACTATGAAGAGTATTTGGTGAAATGGAGTGGATGCAGCGACGAGGAGACTACTTGGGAAAGTGCAAAAGACCTTAAATCTTTCAAACTGCTAATTGAGGCATATCATACATCGAAGGCAACGAGGACGTCGCAAGAGCAAATAAGGGAGAATGTCAAAGATCGTAGCTATACTTAGCCCCTTGACCCACTAGTCATCGTAGTTTGCCCAACTTCGACTACACTTTGTAAATATTAATTCAAGTTATAATTTTCTTTTAATTGTAATAATTTATGTCAGCTGTAAAATAATCTTGTTATTTATAAACATTTAGTATGAGTCCTCATCTTTTAGACTTCTACTCATGTCATTTAAAATTTTCTTACTTAAGCTATTATGTAGGGTAGTTGGTATTCGAAGTCTTGTCAAACTCTATGGTGTTAACCTCTGAACCAACAACTGTAATTTATTGTTTTCATCAATCCACAACAAATTGTTTTCATTCTATTCAAATTCTCTATTGTAAAGCTTTGTTTATATTGTCTTTCGTCTCGAAATGTTCTAGAATAGGTAGAAGATAATCTAACAGAGTAAACTACTACCTCGCGATGCCCCTTTTTACGCTAGAAAGAAAGGCGCCCGTGAATCATGAGAATGCACTTTTAGAGACAATACAATAGACCATGGCCCAAAAGAATTAATTATTTTCATTTTTTTCACTAAAATCCCAAATTAAGGGTGTGTTTAATGGACATGATTGAGAAAAGAATGTACTTTAAATAGTGATATGATGTAAAACATATGTTAAAAAGTAAGGAAAAGTTATTGACGTGATGGAAAATATTATTTTATTGAAGAATGTGTGGTTGAAAATGAGTTTTGAAAGAATGTATTTTTAGAAAATGTGTGTCAAACAAGAGCTAAATGATTGAACGGGATGCTAAAAAGGAATTATTTTAATTTTTCATTTCACCCATAAAAATTAATTACCAGTGAGAGCCGGTCACTAGTAAAAGAAAATTCTAGTGGAAATTACACCACACCCTACTTTTGAAAA
>CAIGRT010029285.1:0-15434 GCA_903798405.1 Fraxinus platypoda
CTTGATCATGTCGGGTTCCGGCTTGGGCGGGCCGTAGAATGCGGACATGCCCATGCACCCGAGTCCTTGCGCAGACACCTCCAGTCCCTGTGTACCAAGCTTGATTCTCGGCACTTTTACACTGCTCTCTGCAGTCATTATATTGGTATCTGAAGGGTTTTTTCAGGTAGAGGAAGATTTGGAATTCCAGGTAAAATGATAGGTATTCCTCTTGATTTATAAAGAGAACTGACATCGATTGCCACTGATCCATGGAAGCTGACTGTCATTTCATCATTTTCTTACTTTTTATTTCTTTTGGACTACGTGAGAAATAGAGATAATAGACGTTGAAATCTGTGGCAGTGTCGAAAAGGGATTACATTTCTATAGGGTATTCTCTCCACTCGTCACTTCTTGGGAGAAGAAAGTTCAGCCTTGGTTTTATCCCATACCATAACTTTCAAATAATTTTTTTTCCTTTTCTTTTTTACTACATGTTCTTCAATAAAATAATATTACACTAAATTCATTTTTTTATTTATTAAAATAATATTATTTAATTCCACTGAAATTGCAACCACAGTTTAGATGATGTCAATGTGACATTCGTGGAATTAAATGACTCATTTAATTTCACCTTTCATTTAGTCTATCATTAAAAAATGCATTCTTTGTCAAATAATAGAGGTTCAAACAAGGGCTCAATTGGACATTTACATGGAAGTTCATTATCTGGATTGCTTCCTGACTATGTCAATTAACAATTTGGAGTTCTATTTAGTTGATGTTTGACCCTCCTTCTTTAATTATTATTTTTTTCAAAAGTCAATTTTAATAACACATTTTATAAGATTCATAAATTTTATTAACTTTTCAATCATACATTTTATAACTTTTATCAAATTTACTGAAAGTCTTATTTGAATCTAAATCAAACATGGGCCTAGTGTGTCTAATGACTAGCTCCCTTTGACAGCGTAGCATGTATATGGATTGAAATTGTGGTTGAGTGGATGCTCTCGTATGCCATCTTGGTTTGGCAAGTGAAAAATGCTATACGTACCTTTGCCTTTACACGGTTGGTGACACGTTGACGTGGAAAATGGATTTTATAAAAAAAAAAAACAAAAAGAAGCAAATCATGGAAAGTGGTCAGAAAAACCAAACAAACAAGCAAACCCACCAAACCTATTTCATGTTAGCAGGTAAACCAAAAAAATCGAAACCTCTCTCTTCTCTTCAAGAAGCGCCGAAACCAGCAAGGGATACATGTCGTGAATACCAGCAGAGGCGGGTTGAATTCGGAAGCAAACAATAACCAAGAACTTTCGTTGATCCGTAGAGATGACAAACAAAGGTATTTCCCATCCCATCCCATCCTCATCTTAATGTGAAAATGGTGGTGAAAATTTGGGTGATTATTAGTTCATTTTTTTTTCTTCTTCTTTCCTTGGCAACGCACTCAATTACTTGCTGAATGGGTTAATAGAATTGGGATGTAATCTGGCAAATGAACAATAATCAAACTATCAAGTGAATATAAGTGCAATCCCTTATAATTGGTATCAGTCGGCAGCAAGATTAAAAGAATAAATTTACTGGAAATCTGAGAAAGAAAAAAAGGTATATATCATTTTTTTATGAGAATTTGAGCAATAAGAGCCTTTTTACAAAATGGGATAAAGTAGTTAGCTTCAATTTATTGGAAATTTGTTGGAGGTGTTCTCTGTTGGAGGTTTTCCTTTTAAATTATCATCAATTTCCTGACCGTTAAATTAATTTAACTTCATACATAGGTAACCGAATTATCTTGTAACAATTTTGTAGAATGAGTGATTACCTTGGGCCGGGTGAAAAATTATTTATGTGAATTATTTTTAACATTCTTTAATTGGTTGTTTATTGCAGCGAATGGAATTTCAGAAGAGGTGGATGAACATATTTTGTTACAATCCGATAATGGGAATATTTTGGAAAGTGTGAACTTAGTGGATGATGGGATTGTAGGAGTAGATGGTGCAATCGTGCCTGCGGTGGGTATGAAGTTCAACGATGAAAAAGAAATGTTTGATTTTTACAAAAGATATACGTACGACGTGGGCTTTCCAGTTAGAAAAAGAAATTCTCAAAAGGATGATGATGGAGTTGTCAGATATATTGTGCTTACATGTAGCCGGAAACTACGACGGGTTAAGTAGATGGAGGAGAGATGTTAGTAGAGCCCACACGAGGGTCACAGTAAATTACGACGGGTTAAGTAGCACTCCACGACAGTTGAGATATGACAAAATGTGTCAAACATTTGCTTCGCTTGCGGACATGACTGCAGATGATGACAAACAGACCCGAGACATAATGGGGTGGATAGAATGCAAGAAACAAACAATAAGGAAGACAAGGTCGAGTAGCTGAAGTAATGATATGCCCTAGCTAGCTTTGGAGAGTGGAGCATCGCAGCATACAGGATCCAACATGCTCGAAGAGAAAAGGCGCGCCTAAGAAACTTCAAAAGAAAAGCCCTTATCGAATTATAGTAACGCAAAGTTATGTGTCAATTTTTTTTTTTTTGTATATTATGAAGGTGCGTAAATTATTAATGATCTATACTTTGTTTGTTATGCAGGCAAATACGAGTTCGGGGCACACCTATGTCAAATGGGAGACAGTGCACCTATCGCTCAGGCACACCATCAACCACAATACTACATGCCTTCACCGATCTCATATTCACAACTCACAGGTTCGAACAATGAAGTTGTGCAATATATTTGATTGCTACGTTGTTTGCTTACATTTTTAGTTGGTATAGGGTGATGGCAACAATCATGTGCTCACACAACACTTAGAGTCTCCGAATTTCATCACTCCGTCTTCAACAACTGTTATACTCAAGGGTCAAGGTAATGGTGGTGAAACTACGTAATTTCGATTCCTCAATTTCTGTAGTTCATGTATTAACTTCTATATTTTTTTGTAGGAAATGCAATGCCATACTATTATCCAAACGCACATAAGCAACGTGGCGCAAGACTGTGACCTTGGATGAAGATAATTACTACACCAATGTCCAGTTTATTTTATGCTTGTTGCCTCAGTTTATTTTGGTGTGTAAGCCAGACAGAGCAATTTATTTGTTGCCTTACAGTTTATTTTTTGCTTTGAAGACAATTACTACACCAATGTCCAGTTTATTTTATGTTGTTCATTATGGCTTGTTGCCTCAGTTTATTTTGGTGTGTAAGACAGACACAGCAATTTATTTGTTGCCTCACAGTTTATTTGTTGCTTTGATTTGCTTGAGATTGACACAACATGCAATGTACACCATAAACAGGTCACTAATATAAACACCAGCAACATTACATTACACTGACTTGCTCAACTCAACAACTACAAATTCAAACACCAATCACACGTTGAAATTCATAAAAAACTCGTCATCCTTACCATCTTTACCATAAACAACCACACGTTTAAATCCATCCTAAGAAAATGTAAACACCAATCAAGCAGGTCCCTTCCCTTTTGTATCCACTTCCACAATTCCATTGCTGTTGCGTATTGTCACATTCACCGAAATTTCAATGTTTTTTTCCTTCAATTACCCGACATAGAGATTGGAACGTGCGAGTTATATGTTGAACTTCTTCGAGTGTTGTAGAATTGCTTAAGTTAACGGTAACGTTACTTGATGATTCACTGCTTGACTCTCCTTGATCGACCAATTCCCAGTACCTACACTTAGCACTGCAGCAATTGAACAATTTCCCCTTGTTCTTAGTCTCCCTTTCAACCTTGAAGCACATCACGAAGCCATGTTTACACCAAGGGCAATGTCATTTGTTCGGGTAATCCGCAAAGAAGTGCCCTTTCTCTCTACAGCCATGGCAAACTCCGACATTCTTTCGTGTCATTCTAACACACAAACAACCAACATATTACTAATCAATACACATAAAATTTGGAATCATAATGAGCAAATACAAATTCGAAAACTGCTAACTTCGAAATTAAAATGAAATTTGGTTTTCACTATCGTTCATCTTCCACAATGAAATAAAAGATTTCTTGAGACCAATGCATACCGTGTGTTGGAGATCCCGCCGGAGGCGACGACGTCGGAATTGGACAAGAATGTTACACACGGTGGAGATTTTCTCCTTCGGCTTCAACCAAACAAACAAGCCGGTGATGAACTGTAAATGGTAATCCCGAATGTAGAGACGCTTGATAAATTGAGTGATTGTCGAAAGGATTTACGCTCGCCTTCCAGGGTTATCAGATTTTGGGGGTAGGGTTTCCATCGCCTTCGACCGTTAGCAATTTTTGGGAGATTTCTTCGAACTCAGTGAGGGTTTCCATCGGGTTCTCAAGATTTGGGGGATTTTCTTTTCATTCAGTGATATGGGTTATCAGATTTCAAGGGTAGGGTTTCCATCGCCATTGACGGTTCTCAAGAATTGGGGGAGTGATATGGGTTGTTCTCAATTTTTGGCAGATTTCTTCTTAAGGGTTTCCATTAGGTTCTCAAGATTTGGGGGAGTGATATGAGTTGTTTCATTTTGGGGATTTTTAATTTTGGGCTGGGTGGCTACGTCACCGTGTAAACAACCGGGTATTCCTCCATGTACGCATAGCGCGGTTGTTGGCAAGTCCCATATTCATATTTACTCAAATAGTTATTATTATCTTCGAAACATATGCAGTCGAGTGGTCCATTAATGTTAGTTGTTTATGATAATGATGTGTCAAGCAGATCTAGAAGAACAAATACAAATTTATTTATGGCTTGTTTGAGTCCAAATTTTTTAATGCATTTTGTAATAGTATTATGGTAGATAATGTTTGATTAAAAAATAAGAAAATGTTTTGGATTTACGTGTAATATTATTTTATTGAAAAGTCAATTGTTGAAATAGAATCAAATCACTGTTCAACAATACGTTTTGATGGAAAAATAAAATAGGGCTCAAACAAGGACTCAGTCTATCTTATGCTTGAATTCAAATCAATGATCAAAAAATGTTTAATCAAACTAGGACTCAACGAACAAGGAATACCCTTGATAGAGTATCTTCTTGTTGATTTTGTGATGTAGCGCGCTTACACGTAATTAAAATATAAATGAATAAAATTAAAATTTGTAGAATTATATTCTTTTCATTGTTTTTTTTATTTCATCATTTTGAGTTTTTTTATGAAATAATAAACTATATCCATTTTTCTGATGGATCAAATTCTTTTTATTTCACTATCATAATAGTGATTAAAATCTTCTCTATAATCTTTTAGCGTTTTGAGATAGCTATGAGAAAGATGAATAGTTTAGTTTAAATTCTATAAAGCAAAATAAAGAGAAAAGAGTGTACGTTGAAAGAGATTAGCTCCTTAGAAAGAAAATCAATCCTTCAGAGTTATACTAAGTGAAAACGATTTTAAAAACAAAATACTGAAGTTAAATCACTTCAAAGCTTGATGATAAACACCTTCGATAAAACATGGAGCAAGACATATGCGAGCTGGCATCCATCTCGAAGAGTTACAGGGGGCAAAGCCACTACTTCAAACTCGCAAAGCATAATAGTCACACAATGTTGAGCACCATTGATAAAAACACTTCAGACAAAAAGGGAAAGATAGCCTCTGAATTTAAAAAAAAAAAAGTATTAAGTAATGATCGCACTTAAACGACTTGTCTCCTAACTTGCGTGACCACCACTCTGATTGATAAATCATAGCCCTTTGACAAGAGAGTCTAGGGTCAGAGATCATTCATAGGTCATCATTACATCCCAGGCACCACCCTCCTCCACTAATCAGGGCAACCTTATCGCCTAAAAGTCACACATCAAGTACTGTAACTTGAAGAGACCGAGGCGATTTGGTGCAGGAGCTTCATATATGAAAGGGGTCATTTTCCTCCCAAAGGAGGACTCGAAAATTGAGAGAGTTTAGAGATTTTGGATTACTCAGCTCATACCAATTTATTCTAATCTCACCGATATTGTAAAAACCTCATTTTACTCAATAAAATGTGGGGAATTGGTGCAAATTAGTTTGGACATTTTAATCAGAATTGAATATCTCGAATTGGAACCATAGGTTTGGGTCCGATTCCAAAAAAATTAGGAAACGAGAATCGAACAAGTCCCGTACGGTTCTTGGTTTCGAATCGAAACCATGGATACTTGATTTTGGAATAGACCTTTTTTTTGGCAATGTATGAACTCTTATTCAATGACCCTGCCCAACAAGTACCAAGTACCATAATCAATCAGATTCATTCATTTTTTAAACCATATCATTCTCGTTTGTAGCCACGTCTGACTGACTTTACGTGTTGCCCGCCCCACAATGCTTGTTGAGGTGCCGCACAAAGAGCCACAAAAGGAATTTAATGTTATTTTACTGGATACTTGATGCTATTTGGTAGTATATTTACAATGGATTAAGAAAGTGTATGTATTTGGTGCTATATTTGTTTCTTCTATTTCTACTAGATATTGAGAAGATAATTTGTATTATTGGTTCACGATTTTGTTTGGATTTTGACTTGAAAACTGGAAATTGGGGAATTTCTTTCTTCTAGTACATGTTCTGTTTACAATGTTAGACTATGACATCTCATCCTTGAAACCCCACATTTGACAGCAAGCATAAGAACATTACAAAACATTCATATGCTAAAACATGGGCGCCTACAAGAATTAAAAGGCAATAAAAATAAACAAGTAATACATGAAATCAAGAGCCGGTCCTCTTCCATCATATTTAATATGGTGACCTTGTCCCTCATCTCTGAGGTTCAAGAATAGTGTCCTGGAAGCACTCATAAGGATGTTAATATAAATGTTTTACCTTCTCAGCAAATAGAAATTATATTGACAGCATTTCCACGAATCAATGTAAAAAACACACACACACACACACATACACATGGATAAATGCCATAGTAACTTCATCTTGCCAACTGTAGGTACAACACTTGCAAAGAAAGTACGACACTTTTAATCTGCAATCTAGATGACTGTAGTTTGAAAACCAAATCTCAATACAATTGTAATAGATGGCCATTTACAGAGGCAAACAATTTCCAGTAATGGAAACTGCTTACTCTGTACATGTTGTAATGCCAATTTTATTTCAATCTTCTCTCCATTCCAGTAAGGTAATTTTAGCATACAGATTAAGTGTCTTCAAACAGCTTTCCAAGTTGACAAAGGAGGAGTGTCAGAATGCTCCCACGTACCAAAACCAGGACCATATCTATCACCCTTGACTGCATCAGCTGAAGCAATAGATTCGAGTTCAGCCATGTCTTCCTTCGTCAGTTTTACAGACAACGCTTCAATGTTTTTAGTAAGATTCTCGATTTTTGTGGTACCAGGTATGGGACACACATCGGTTCCTTGATTATGGACCCATGCTAAAGCTAGATGTGAAGGGGTGCACCCCTTTCTATTTGCCATATCATTGACACTATCGAACAATCTCTTATTATGCTCCAGATTCTCAGGTTGGAATCTTGGAAGATACTGCAAAAGATGCAAAGCACATCTTTCAAAGTCGAAACTATAAAAATGAACCTACCAAAAAGATGTTGAGCTTATATACTATAGTTACTGTTGTAGATTGTATCCAAAAACAAAAACATTTTGGGAATGGGATGAATTTAGCCTCTAAACACAGCAGACAAAATTACCTAATATTATGCATCTGCAACTACATAATTAGATTTTTTAATTCCAATGAATCTTAGCTATATATGTATCATATATAAATAAAACATGATAATGGTTTGCACAACAGATACACAATATATTTATAGTTAAAATTGGAACTCTGAACGAAACAAAGAATAAAGCAAACAAACCTTTCGAGAGTCCCCTTCAGATAACGTTTCAACAAGTTTTGGACCGGAGGACAAGAATCCCCGTCCAAGAGGACTGTATGCTACTATTCCAATGCCAAGTTCTCTAACAATTGAACCAAGGATAGAGTTAGAAATTTATATACCTTATTGGCTCAAAAAAGGAAAAATGATCACACCAATCGTCAAACCTGCAAGTAGGAATTATTTCTTTCTCCACATCTCTTGACCACAAAGACCACTCCAACTGCACTGCTGTTATTGGATGAACAGCATGTGCTCTTCTGATTGTTGAAGCTGAGGCCTCTGATAGGCCTATATATTTTACCTTACCTTCTTCCACTAGTTTCTTTAGTTCTCCGATCTTGCATAAAGAGATATCCAAAGGAAGAAGAAGGGACTTAATTAAGAAACATGTGGAATCAAACAAGAGCTATACTCAAATTTACAATATGCAGATTATCAATTATCAAGAAGTACAAAAAAGATGAGCTTGATGCGATCTTTCATCAAATGACCATAGCTTTTAGAAACAAATAAAAGCAAGTTAAGGCTTTTGTAACTGGAAAAGTAGAAGAGAATAAGGACATGAGGATTTATAGTGGTTCGATCAACCTCAAAAAGTTAAGGAACAGCTTCTTCTTCTCTTTTTTTCTTTTCTGAAATTGAATACTTAAGTTGGTCAAGAAATCAATTAAGGAAATTGAAGTTCTTTATTTGGCCTAATTGTTTGTATGGATTTTCTATTGGTTTGATATCAATAATAATGGCAATTTTTTCAGTATATCGAGATACATAAATACGAAGGAGAATAAGGGCTAACCGTGACTTCGATAGGTACATGTGTGTCAATGCGATGTTGGTAATAAAGATCAATGCAATCAATATCAAGTCGCTTCAAGCTGGCCTCACAGGCAGCTCGTACATAAGCAGGGTCTCCTTGTACAAACATCTGGCTATCCTGAAATGTAATCCCAAATTTCGTAGCCAACTCCACTTTCTCCCTCATCCCATCCTTCAAAGCCTTTCAATTTGATAGAAAACAGTACATAAACATTAAAAATTGATTGTTACACACTGGATTCTATAAGAAGTACATAACAATAAATAAACAAACCAGAGTAAGGCCAAGAACACTCTCCAGGAAGTACATAAAGACTTACCTCAAAATGAAAATTAGTTGGAAATTAATTTATTAAATCAACGTTATATTGCTTCTATCGGAGCTCCATGTTTACGGTATCATAAAATCCTCGTTGCAGCATTTAGTCGAACACGATAAACGCATCATGCTCAAAAATTACAGGCAGGAAATATGGGAAGAGATAGTACCTTCCCGAGGAGTATTTCATTGGTGTGCGGTCCATAGACATCGGAAGTGTCGAGGAAGGTGATGCCGGAGTTGATGGCATGGTGAATGAGCTTGATCATTTCGGGTTCCGGCTTGGGCGGGCCGTAGAACGCGGACATGTTCATGCATCCGAGTCCTTGCGCAGACACTTCCAGTCCCTGTGAACCCAGCTTGATTCTGGGCACTTTTACACTGCTTTCTGCAGCCATTATTATACTGGAATCTGAAGGCTTTTCAAGTAGAGGAAGAAATGGAATTACAGGTAAAAATAATGGGTATTCCTCTTGCTTTATAAAGAAAACTGCCACTGGCTATTGATCCACCATAGCATAACAGACATTCAAATTTATTAAAATTTTATTATTTATCTAAATCAAACAGGTGCTTCAGCTTTTTACTTTTCTGATAATGTATTGATTTCTTTTTCCTTGTTCATGTTAACACTTTAATTCTTGACAATGAATGCAAGAAAATTATCTAATTTATTTAATTATCAAAATAATAAGTCCCTGTTTGATGGTCATTTTTTTTATTTTTTTAAGAAAATGAATTTTGAATAGTGATTTCTTGAAAAATTTGTGCTAAATAATTATGAAAAATTTTAGATTTACGTGCAAGCAAGTTTGGGGTAGATGATTCTCTTTTATATATTAACTAGTTGTACGTCGTACAATGTATGAGTTTTGATATTTTTAAGGTAATGTTAGTATATCAAATATTAATGAAAAGCCAAATTATTGTGAATTAACATATGAATAATCCTTGAACTATGAAATTGGTCACTCGGCAGGAAGTTCATGAGAGTGTGCAAATAATTTAAAAAATAAGCTTATTGCTAGCTATATCCGTCTTGCAGTCTGCAGACTTGGTAAATGCTTTCTGGGAATTTGTCACCTACATGAAAAGGAATTTCTGGAAAGAAAAAGAAGAAAATGGTGGCACACTACTTCAAGTCATCCATAAGTGATTCAGATATATGATGAAATAAAGTCAAATACAGAACCAAAAAAAAATTATGGTAGTTTCAGTTGTTCCATCATCCATGCAAGGTTCAAGTTTCCTTAATATATGGAAATTTCTACTTGTCACCAGAAAGAAATATCAAACTTCAGTTCAATCAAAAAGTTGGAGAAATAACTTGGTAAATAGGAGGATACATTAAACTTGTGCACTCAGGACACTCAAGAAGGTCGTGCACACCATTTCTTGACGGTATACCGTGTTTTTCACCTGAACCAGCGGTACTTTTTACCAGAGAACTATTTTTATCTGTCTTGCCATAGATATTTCATAATTCATGAATTTTGGTCCTGATTCAATCACCTCTTTGCAAACTCCGCCTCTAGGTGCCATTATTAACCCACAATCCCTAGAATACTAGGATGACTTGCTTGGTCCTTCACAAAGATGCATATAGCCTGCGAACAAGGATGCAAAAATGAAAGCATTAGGAAATCATCAGTGCAATAGATCACTTATACAGACTCTAGATATGTAGTTGGACTAAGCTATGGTGAACATGACGAAAATAAGAAAAATGAAGCCACTAACTAATCGAGGTAAATTCTTAAGTGCATTTTTCTCACAAGGTATTGCATTGCGTAGAATTTAACAAGCATTTAACTTAATCACGAGCCTATTTTCTCACATGATAATAAACTTGATGTTTTTTTTTTCAATTCCGTTGCCAAATGATAAAACGTCGGAGAAATCTCCAGCGGGGGCAAGTTTATAGGATGGTAGAAGACCAGTGAATTTGATCATTGCTTCGCTTGATGTAGCAATGCCCTTTAGTGAGTTTGAACAAATTGCCAACACAACATTAACACATAATGGCATAAGACCAACAAATTTTTCAAATGAAGTTGTTCTAAAATTATATCACTACACACGCGAGGAACATAGCAAACATTATAAATTTTCAGACCTTTGATAAAACAATAGATAAATCGAGTCTGCCGCACACCTACCTGTAACTATATGCTCATGTGCCTTGGATCGGTAGTTGCACATTGACAAGTTCTTGGGATAACAGAGAAAAGTTAGAAGGTCACGATGCTTAAGCTTCTTTCAAATTCACATCAACAACAACTAAGCTTACTTTTAAAATCAAATTAAATGCAATATATAGGCACACAATAGAATAACATAAATACTCTTAAAGCGCAGCCACTATCAAAGAACTACCTTGCATTTTAAATTATCAAAATCATGAACTAATGCAACAGATAAATGTCCATTGGAAAAAACCAAAAAATATAACATCCAAAATATAGAATGGTCTAATAGATTCACCAACCTCTTTGAGAATTTCTTCATGCCAATCGTCTAGGATATCGAAAGACCTCATTACATTAACATCGTAAACCAAAACACAACAATCTGCTCCTTTATAAAATGCGACCCCGAGACCTTCAAATTTCTCCTGTCAAGTAGTGTCCCATATCAAATTAAATGCAATATGTACACAATGGAATAACATAAATACTCTTTAAAGCATAGCCACTGTCAAAGAACTACCTTACACGTTAAATTATCAAAATCATGAACTACTGCAACAGATAAATGTCCATTGGAAAAAACCTAAAAAACCATAACATCCAAAATATAGAATGGTCTAATAGATTCACCAACGTCTTTGAGAAATTCTTCATGCCAATTGTCTAGGGTATCAAAGGACCTCATTACTTTAATATCGTAAACCAAAACACAACAATCCGCTCCTTTATAAAATGCGACCCCAAGACTTTGAATTTCTCATGTAAAAAAAAAAAAACCAATTTTGAATATCTAAATATAAGATTACACACTCAATTATATATTTGTTGAATCAAAACATTTTTTCAGGAAACTAAAACCTACTTGAAGAGTAACAGGTCGGTCATCAATTTGAAGCTCTTTTGTGACACAATCTGCTCCAATTGTAACATGATACTGATGGCTGAATTTCTTATGTACATATCTATTTTGTAATTAAAGAACCCTCAAAAATTAAAGTATACCCAGAGAACATAGAGCACTGATATTAATAACAAGCAATTAAACTTGTCACATTCATTATGGCTTAGTTCGAAAGACTGGTTAATGCGAATGTGATGAAAATTTTCATTCTAAAACTGTTAGACAGAAGCAGCTTTGGTGTGGTTACAATCATCGAATGCTCTATACAGTTTACAATCACAACATATATTTTCCATTTACTTGAGAAACTTAGAGTGATATATATGTATGAGAAAATTTCGGCTTACCACTTTCTTCATTGTCACTGAGAGCCGTTTTCTCAAGAAAACAATCGCTCATCTCTTCCAATGATAAAAATTCTAAAAATGGTTGGGTTCGTCATTGATTTTTTCATTAGATTCGCAAGATATAAAACTCAGCAAAAGTAAAAGAAAAATAATTCCAACAAATATGAGAAGAATGGATTAGGTAAGATAGTGATCTCTTCATTTTCTGAGCAAGAAAGTTTTGTAAGAGTACATTTCTTAGTCAGGAAGTAGGAAAATAACTTCCCAGCATCCAATATTCCTCAAACTTTTCATGCCTACACTTACATTAATAATGACGGTATAGCACCAATATGAATGAATGAAATACATAGCATATGAAAAAGAGCCACTTTTAACCTGGATTCATGTGCACTAATCAAACTATTGCATACACATCACTTTGATGTAGTTCAAGATGGTAACATGGATATCATTAGTTATTCCCTCGTAAAATCATTGTGTAGCATCACTTACCAAAAAATGAAGAAAAAGAAGTTGTAGGTGAATTGACCTAAATTTTTGATCAAGTGATTTACTTTGGATTGTAGCCATATCAAAAACAGCACGTAATCATTTTTACCCAAAGGAAAAGAAAAGCAAAGAACAAATTCTACACAAACAAGTCTCTAAGGTTAAGTATGACAAAAATCAGGCAGCTGTCTTTATTAACTAGATAACAAAATGGTTTCAGAAGCTCGGGAAAATACCATAAATGTTGTTCGTCATTGCTGCTAAAGCTGAAAGGAATCTATCATAGTAGTCTCTCATGTCATGCATGTCCAGACAAAAATAACGGCAAAAAAAATAAAAATAAAAGAAAATATGATTAGCATCTCCGCAGACATTTGGGAGTGATGGTGGCACATTTAATTGTTAGATTGTATCTACAATTTCAACATTCAAAATTACCATCAACTGAGAAGAAGAATGAATACATATGTACAAAAATTATGATAGAAAACTCGAGAATATAAATGTTGGAAATTTTGTCTCTATTGCAAATATTATAAAGGAAATGAAGAAATAAGGACATCAAAGTCCTATTATTAAAAGTTCAATATTTATTCAAAATCGAGAACAGGGGTATGCAGTTTGAACGGTTACTTTGTCGTTAGTAGCATCCTGGTAGGGAAGGCCAATGTCATAGTAGCACATATATTCAACTCCACAAAAGGCAAGATGAGCTGCAACATTTCATAAAAACACACTCAAGCAATGAGCCAATTGGTCACACATATAAATATACACCTACATAGAAACATATGATTTTGATGAAAATTACTCGAAAAGATTAAGAGCGAAATTATATTTTTGTGCATTTAATATTAAGAGCCAATTCAGTTTAGAGCACTGTTGGAGAGGTTGGAGTATGAAAATGTTGCATCAAGATAGTGCTGGAACAATGTAGCTCTTAAATATTCAAATTAAATCGAAAGATGTAAATTGACATAGGAATAATTGAAATTTTTATAATTCTCAAAACTTCGGTCATGCATCAATCAGAAATCCAATCATTGAAATTAATCTATTCTTCCAACGAAATTTTCGTTTTCATGTATATAAAGGTTATTGTTATCCAGATCTACAAACTAAAGTAAATGAAACAAAACTTCACATTGAATTTTATCAGACTCTAGTTTCTTAAACGTCCCAATTTCATCATCTAGCAAAAGAAAAGCATTTACAGCTCTAGAGATCACCAAGTACTTTCGCAGATCGAGGTATCTTTCCAGATCAATGTCTAGACAACCACCCGTGGAATCTGCATCTCCCATCCTTTGAACACTCTTTCTGATATATAAATTGGAAATTTCAATTTACCAAATTAAACAAACTACCCAAAAGTTAATTATCAAATTATCCATTGAATACTTGAACTCATATGCCAATTACAACTTACTGTAAGCCAGTTTGGTGCGCATTGCATTAAAATGAGAGAATGCATTTTTTTTGAGGTGATGTGATGGGGAATATGTGGTTGAAAAAGAAGGAAAAGTTATTGATGTGATGGAAAATATTATTTTATTGAAGAATGTGTGGTTGAAAATGAGTAGAAGAATGAGAATGAAAAAAATAATGTGGATCAAACAGGAAAATGAGAGAATGCATTTTTTTTGAGGTGATGTGATGGGGAATATGTGGTTGAAAAAGAAAGAAAAGTTATTGATGTGATGGAAAATATTATTTTATTGAAAAATGTGTGGTTGAAAATGAGTAGAAGAATGAGAATGAAGAAAATAATGTAGATGAAATAGGGGCCAAACCAACAAAATCAACAACGTGCCCTTCAACTTTTTTGGGCAAACCACCATTTTCTTTTTAATTTTAAACTTTAATATGAATCCAATAAAACTACACAAGATGAGCTGAAAAATAGACCAATCCTAAAGAGCAAAAAGTCACAAATTTCACTTTATTTTAACTCACACATTACATTCAACTTCAAATTTGCACATGAAATCCATCGTACAGTCATTAGGCTCTAACCCAAGAAATAATATAAGCGAAAACTGGAAAATATTTTCCTTCATGTAATCGAGAACCAAATGGTGGAAAAAAATCCCACCAAACCGTTTTGCTCAATCCACGTTTGCATCCAAAAAATACACAAAAATACAAAATTCGACATGGGTTTTCCGAGAAATTGAAGAAAATTTAGAAAATAACCAGGAAAAGAAAACGTACGTCCACCATTAATAACCGATTGATCCGAATGCCGAAATAAGTACAGGAATGTCCAGACAGCGAGTACGGCCAGTAATACATGTAAGCCTCGTTTGATAGGAGGGATTTTCCATGGAAAATGAAATTTCATTTTCTGTTGCGTTTGATGGCCCAAAATTTACCTCCAAAACACTTTCCACAAATGGTCTACACGTGCACCAATTCCATGATTTGGTTGGATTGTTTTTCCCACTTTTTTGGTTGGAAACTAAATTCAATGGTTTTTTTTTTTTTTTTT
>CAIGRT010029293.1:0-19424 GCA_903798405.1 Fraxinus platypoda
TAAATTTCGTCTTGTCTCGTTTAAATTCGTATAAACTTGATCATCCGTATATGATTGACAAATGTATATTTTTTTTTAAAATTATTTGGGTTGAGTTGAACTATATTTTCATATGTATATGACTTTTACGGTTTAATACATTTATATATTAATTGAATTTTTTTAATATTATTTAATTAAATATTAATAAACAATCTTGTTATTGCGATAGTCAACGGCCGCCCTAACTGGCTCAATATACTGGATCTGCCACTGTACTGACACGTGAATCTTATAATTTCATATTGTTGGATAACTTTCACTTAAATAATCAACAATCATGATATGAGTACATATTTTTAAACAGAAAACTTTGTTGAACAACACCTGGCATGGTACCATTAGACAGAAAAAAAAAAAAAAGATGCTAATTAAGTTCGTCCACGTCAACGTCAACGTCAACGTCGGTATCAATTCTGTTAAAATTTCCCCGTACTTGGAGCTTTATTGAATAATCAATCAATTCAAATTTTTATAAATAAAATAATAATAATTTATTTATCAAGTTGTCGTGGCACTGTCAAATGCTAATTCAGTTGTATAGACTGCCCATTATCCATATGCATTATATAATCAAACATTAAAGAAACAGCAATCTGCTAAATAGGCAAATGAGGCATCTTTATTACTAAAGAGATAATTCAGAATCCAAAATTCTTCTTTCCCACTCGAATACATGCGAGATTTTCTCGTCTTCAAGTGAGAGAAAATGCAAACAAAATGATTTTCGTCCAAGAATATTTGAAATTACTACCAGAAGTTGTTCGCAGGAATGAATTTCATCGATTTTCTTCACTCCGTCGACCTCAAAGGAAAGATCTCTCCACGGCTGGAAAAATGACCTGTGCAAAATAGGGTGAAGTTCTATTAGCATTCAGCAGCACACACTAGGTAGTAATTGTTATTCACCAGAGCAATTTATCAATGTCATGTGAAGCTAAGAACAAGTTTGGCTAGCCTAAAGAAAGCAACAGCGCTTTTCGAAAGAGAAAGTGAAGACTTAACTTTTTACTTTTTCGGCAAAATATATTTAGGCAAAGAAAATTACTTAAAAGTAGCTTTTAGGCTTTAGACATTTTGGGCTAAGCTTAAAAGTTACTTAAAAGCAGTTCTAAATTTATTTTTTTTAGGCTTAGCCAAACATGCTCCAAGTAGCAAGGAATCGAGAGCTTATGTTAGTTTGAGCGATAAAAAAACATGAAGTAAAAATCAACTTTCATGAAAACTAGTGAATTGTGTCTCTAGTTCTATTTTAACATAAGAAAACGGTTTAAGATTTTGCAAACTTCTGCTGAAAGAGAACAAATACTTTTCAGTGCATTTTAAGCTGAAAACTCAATTGAAAGAATGGACCTTGACATGAAAGTATCTAAATGCAACCCTTCAGTTTTACTCCACAATGTTGGCCAGGCTTTTACGCAAGAAAAAGCCCACTGAGCACCCCTAATTATCCCCACCCCAGATACTCGAGGAGCTGTGTTATCAAGAAAATAATGCTAGAATGAATTATGACAACACCACCACTGGAATGACCGCTATACTTCCTTTTGGGAGGGGGACTGGAAGGGAAAAGTGAAGGGGGTGCCAAGTATATTACCATCTCCAGGCAGGATTAGCTTCGGCAGGGCAGCGAATCTTCGATAAAAGCGATGGCAAAGATATCCCAAGACCAAGTGAAAATTCCATATCTAGTAAATAGAAAGAACACAGTAAAAAATGAGTCATTTGCTAGAGATA
Source organism: Fraxinus platypoda (assembly GCA_903798405.1). Lineage (NCBI taxonomy): Eukaryota > Viridiplantae > Streptophyta > Magnoliopsida > Lamiales > Oleaceae > Fraxinus > Fraxinus platypoda. The sequence goes on from CAIGRT010029293.1 coordinate 1,777, forward strand.
AGTAGCTAAACAAATGCCAATACAAAAGGTCAACGGGATATAGAACCGAAGGTACAAAAATGTAAAAATTCTCTCTATCTTTACGGCCAGGATGTTAGACTTGCAGTTCAATATCAAACATGAAATCAAAAGAAGACGATGCTTATACGTCTGATGTTTGCCATTATGGACATACACGGAAGCATGCCATAGTGGGTGCTATTAAATCTGCCCTCCTAGTGTATCTTTTAAAGCCGTGAAGGGCCTTTGACATTCTGATTCAAGCCAAAAAAAATTCAATTTAGCCACCCTGAGTAGTCCAAATTCGTAGATGTCAATACCAACTTAATTTAATCATCATGTATTGTTAAATATTCATTCCGTATTTAGGTGCTACTAACGTAATCAGGCTAATCCTATTTCGTCAAAAGATAGGGCATGTGAGCATATGGAAAGGCTAAATTCCTAAAATAATTAAAAAAAGTTTCTACATTAGCTCAAGCATCCAGAATTCCGGAAAAGGAAACCGTGGATAATTATCTTGACACACAATCTGTAGAGTTAGTCCTTTAAGAAAACTGGGAAAGGAGTTAAGCATGACATAATTAGCTGATAAATTGCTAAATTATAGAAAAAGTGTACCTATGGAGGAGGAACCAGAAAGAAGCAGAAGACACAGTGCAGAGACAACTGATGGAAGCAATCTATGGTTTCTGCCCAGCAACTGTTGCAGATAAAAAATTGATGCAGCTAATATATCTCGACAGCTATGATCAACCTCGTTTTCTCCAATTCCTTTCTCGTGGCATTCTAACAGAGACTGCAAATTGTTGATGTTTGATCCCTCCGATAAATTATCAGTGTTAACTTTACGTAATTTATATGAAATCTTTCCATGGATCACTGAAGCAGTCAACCATCGCAAAAGCTTTGATACAAGAGAATCTTCAGGTTCTTCTTTCTCTGACAATGCAGTCATACAGTAATCAGATTCTTCAGGCTGGAGCTCTTTTGTTGACTCCGACTGGATGGCAGTATTAACTGCCCAGCTTAAAAATTTCAACAACTTTCCCTGATCCTTCAAAAAGCATATGAAAAAATGCATCATTTTACTGAATTAGATATTTATTGAGGTCTATATGAAGCATGCTCAACATGCCAATAAAAAAATGAGGAAGAAACTCTCATATATTAAAGACTATATAACAAAACTATATCAAGTTCGCAAAATAATGTACTGGAATTTCTCCCTTGCCAGTCGTAGATTTCAATGAAATTGCATAAAAAACTACTTTAACACAAGTGCAGGAACATCAATCAAATGATAACGGCGGCTAAGATAATAATAAATAAAGAGAAGTTGGAATCAGAAATGTGGAATACTTTTAAAGAATTGAGATTTGTGAATAGGGAATTTTCCATAGATTGGCTAGCATGCATAAGATGCTAGATCATGTTGGACAGTTAAATTTAAAGAGAAGAATTTAGCGGAAGTGTGTAAAAGTAAATGAACTTACTCGATTTTCAAAACAGTATATTGCTTTAGAGAATCACTGGATAGTGATGTAAATCTGAATAAAAATGGGGTGTTCAAAGAAAGAAAGACCCAGCGAACAAAATATCAATATCTCTTGTCCATAAGGGAACAAAAATAAATGAATAATAATGAGGGTTCTGTTAGTGCCTCTGAAAAAGAATTTTGATGCTAAATAAAAATAGGGTTTGAAGAAAGAAAGACACAAGAAGCAATATATCAATATTACTTGTCCACAAGGGAACAAGATAAATGAATAACAACAAGGGCTCTGTTGGTGTCTCTAAATAGGAACTTTGATGGTTCCTTATATACAGTATTCTTCCACGCTATCGTTCACTTCAGAGATTCATTATGTCATTCGCCAACTAACAGAGGACTAATGTTAATCAACATAAAGCTCGCTCATATAGATTTCGATAAAAGCAGTATCTTATCAATTAGAGAGAATGACAAAGAAACAGAGGACAAGGTGCCCCAAACAACAAGAACAAAATATATTAGGAAATGAAACAAGCATACGACCACGATAAAGGTCTACCAAATAATAACAGGAATTAGAAAATGGAATTGTTTCCTTCAGTTAGTCAAATAATCAGCATTACATGTCAGATAAAGAAGCAGGGAAATGAGATAAGATACACGCACAGTATCAGACAAATAAATACAAGCCATTGACGGTCTTAAACATTCAATTAACAACACAGCAATTAGTGTACGAAAATTCTATTAAACAGAATCATTAGGCATTGCCAGCCTCAAAGATTGAAAGTGTATGCTATATGTAGATAAACAAATATATAGAGAGAGTGACAGATACCATGCCCATAATAGTGATCGGAGGAATACTCATGAGCACAGCTTTTAGTCCCAACACCGCACAAGGACTATGCTTCTTTTTGGTGCATACATCAATAGCTTCACACATCTGAAATAATCCGTCATCTGACAAGGTGAAATGTGGTTGATATACTTTCCTCTTCTGCGATATCTTCAGCACTAACGTTAATATTTGCAGAATTGAGTTGACTGTGCTTTGCTCTTTCACAAGTTCACCATCACCAACTAAAAGTTTGTATAAATGAAATGAAAGTTCTGAAAGCTGCTCCAGAGCGTACTTTTGCAACCATTCCACAATATTTCTGGCTGAAGTAAGATCATTTACCACCTAGATTTGGAAAATAAATCACAGTCAAAAAATAAAAATGCATTTCAGTTGCACCTATGCTTTCACAATATGGAGATCTCCAAAGGAACAGGTAAAGGATAAAAGGAACATAGGCTAACAATATGAATAACTTCAAAACTTTTCTTTATTGTGACAGTTCTTTATGTCGCAATAAAGCACAATGATCAGATGTCTACTATACAGAAGTAAACATCATGTGTAAAAATTAAAATGATAACAGTTGATTCCATCGTGTTCTTAGAAGCGGCATGCATAACCATCCTCTCACATACCAGGGTAATATCTAAGAAAAATGGAGTTTAATATAATAATAAATCCATGATAAATTGACTTACACTGGAGCACTTAAAAGTATTTTTTAGTATGTTTAGTTATTTTTTATCAAGTTAAATCAACTTTTAACTCATACGTGGAACAAATTTTACCATATAAAACAAAGAGCAAAGGAGGTTAAAACATGAATTTTTCTCATTAGCAAATCTTTTTAAGCCATTATGTAAGATACAAACTTGACCCTTTCTAAAAGGTTTGGAAAAATCAAATTGGTTGCGACCACCAGAAGCGATATCAAATTTAAGCTATACGAATAGGGGATTGCATTGCTTGAAACCTTCTTAGTTCTAAGCAAGACATACTCCAACCATCTCAGTCAACATTCTCTTAATCTATTCTTAATTGGTTGCACCTTCTTTTTTACATACATAGGCGGTATTTTGTCCTTTTGAGCCCGACATTCAAGTATCATAAAAAATTGGGGCAAAAAGCATTGGAGGTCACTCAAGTTTTCAAAAAAATATCATTTCATCACTGAAGTTTTTTTATTACAAATTTAGTCAGCCCAGTTTCCATACAATTTCAGTTCATTGCTGATTAACCATTTTGTCAGAAATAACATGATGTGGGTTAGCGGAATTTACACGTGGACGACATTAACCGTTATACATGAAATCTTGAGATATACGGTGTGACTTATCCCAATTGACCATACGTAATTAAAAACAATAGTTCTTTGGGAGCACATGATCCTCTATTTTGAATCGCCATTATACTTAATCGTGTTGTGACTCAAAGAACATTGATGACTTAGTACTATCTATACTTAAAAGAGATCTATTAATGGCTTTGCATGGGAAAAGTAACCAAAACTGTATAGTTAGCATACAAGTAGAGCACTAGACCATAATCAAAGAAACGGAAGGGAAGGGGAAAAAGGTTGAGACCCCTGTTTTGCATTTTGGTGTTGGCAACAGATATTAAAAATGGTGAACAAAAGGAAAATGTTCTTCGACCAAAGGAAAATGTAAGGAAAGTGACAAAACAAAACAAAGAAAACCAATACCTCCAGTATTATAGGCAATTGTGTTAATATACAATTTTTCCTGTCTTCGCATTCTTTCCAGCATAATGATGAGACAATAGATGACAACCATAATATCAGGCCACAGTGTTCAACCAAGAACCGGGTCATTTTGTGTAGTTTGACAGCCTTCCTTACTATCTGCAGCATGCACCATTCATTCAAATTCAGATCTTCACAGAAGGTAGCTCGTTACAGAAATAGCATAATCAATGAGAACCCAATTAAATGACATGCAAACTTCACCTAGAGAGAAATGAAGGAAAGGGATAAGCCAATCCTAAATAAAAATGTCAGAGCATAATGCACCTAGAAGGATGTCAAACCCAATAAAGAATCAAAGCCCAACTTTCGAAATGAAAAAATGAGAATCCCATGGTTCAAGGGGAAAATAGGCAGTTACTATTTATCCATGGCACACCTTAAGGAGTTTCAATATCCATGAAAAAACAAAAGAATCAATAAAAAGAAGTTTGTCCTAACGAATCCATATTACTCTCATTTTTGTGGAAGGAAAGAAACTTCTACTGGTACAACATGTCCCCCACCGCAGAAAAAATAAAATTCAGAATAGATAAGTTTAGTTGCTTTACTGGATATGAATATAAGACTAAGAACATGTTTGGCTAAGCAAAAAGTATTTGTACTTCAAAGAAAAGTAAGGATAGACTTATTGTTAAAAGTAAGGTTTTGAACTAAAAGTTACTTTTACTTTTCCAGTAAACATGACGGGGAAAAAGTTACCCGAAAGTAACATTTAGCCTCAGACACGTGTTTGTCTGAACTGTAAAGTTACTTTAAGTACTTTACCTTTTTATAGGCTTAGCAAAACATGCTCTAAGTTCAAGAAGTCTACCAAATAACAGAAAATTATGAAGTTAATGTAGCATTATCCTGATTAAGAGAAATCACAATGATAGTATAATAAAGAACATGGAGCTATGATGCACCAACACGGACAGACACGATACGTGTCGGCATATCCGACACGTGATTTTTCAAAAAAAGAATTGACACGACACATCGCCAATACGTTGATTAAATTCTTTAGAATTCTTCATTTATGTAGTATATTTAATTTTGTACTTGTTATTAATTTTTCTTTGTTGAAATCTTATAAATATGAGTACCTATTTGTTATTTACTAATAACTTTGCGTATAATATTTTTAGTTAAAAGAGAAAAATGATTATGGTAAGTGTTCGCGCATTGTCGGTATCAAAACGTGTCCGACACGAACACGTTACCCTAGTTAAGTGTCCTTGCTACAGAGACATGGAGGAAGTCTGGCTCCAATATATTCTACCTCAAATTTAAGAAGATTATATTGACTGCCCAAGGGAGATAAAAATTACAAGTACAATCAAGAAGTTAATAATTACTGTAACTAACTGTTTCATAAGATAAACAAAGTTACTTTCTCCTTTTTTACAATTAAATATCATGCATACAAGAGAGTCCATGTACATGCAACAACTTTATTAAAGGAAACTTTTCCAAATGAGACGTCATTCTAGAATATTCTTTGATTCCATTAGTTCAAATGAAAATTATAACCAGCAAATAATCTAGAACCTTAATGTCACCTTAATCCCAAAAACAAGTGCATCCAATTGTATTGAGTCATCAAAACCAGGCAAAATGTTAATATCCATACATAACCTACCCCCTAAACGGTTTGGCTGGATAAAACAGTTCAGAATCTTTATGACAAGACTGCTGTGTCTTTTGCTTCGGTAAAAGAAGAGCTTATTAATAGAAGAGGAGAATTATATCATGAAGAGACAAAATACCAGATGCCCGACAAGTTTAAGGTCAAGTGTCATATTGACATGTTTCAATAAACTGACACCATTTGCACCCTTCTAAATATGCATTTATAGTAGCTATCATGTTAACTCAGACAGAAGCGACACAGGATAAATAAAATCAACACGGTAGAGGATACAAGATAAATGTAGTAGAAAATGACTTGATTACTTTTGATAATTCATGTGGAATAAAAGGTATCTGCATGCATGTCTATGCACGGGTAAAGAGAGAGAATTTTACATAGCACAATTCACCTGAATAATAAGTTCCTTTGACATGTTATCTGAAAGAGGAGATCTGTAAAAACTCATAAGCATTTCAAAAGTGGAGTTTCTGATATATATTTGCGCATCATCATCTGTATTTAGCCCAGCATACAAAAGCCGAAGTATCCATAGCCTGTCTGTTTTGAAATTAACAGAGCTACTCCAGAAAAAACTCTGGAATAATGGTATGGTCTGTCATAGAATTTAAGGAAACAACAGAAGAGGCAAGCATATAAGAGTAAGTTTCAGTAGAAGCAAATTGCATTAAGAAATAGATGAAATAGAATTTTCATCCATATACCTTCATGTTCGCGCTAGAACAATGCATAAGATTCTTGCTTATGGTAGAATAATTGTCATGTGATGGGTCCAGTAAAACCAAAGAAGCCTCTGCAACGAATACAGCAGTTATGGAAGGAATCCTCTGCCACGGTTCTTCTATACCATTTTGCAAATATGACAATAAAAGCCGAAGTCGGGTCACATCTTTCCTCTTCTGACATTTCTGCAATCAATGATTTGAACATTTCCAATCATTAGAACTCTATTCACATACATCCACAAGGAATATAGTCTACCAGATAAACAAGTATTAACTGTGTCCTTTGGTGACAAAAAAAGTATCTCTTTTTCAATTTATTTTTTTTCTTTTTCTTTTCTAAAGGTAAGCCTCTAGCATGCTATATTTAGCTAATGATTTTCTAATCTTACAACATGATGGACAAAGTAAGATGTGGAATATAATTTTCTTGACGTTGAAACATATAGGTGTTGATGACTAATCAGATAAAAATAGCATATGTAACATATGTTCAACAGTCTTAACCCATTACAAATCAATATTCCAAAGTTTGGCCATGAGAATGAATGAAATCTTAATGCACATATTGTTCCATACTTTGTGTAGCAAGAAAAATATTTTCACAAGATATCATTTCAAATCATATTCATGGGTTTGAGGCATTCTCTATTTTATGGAGTTGTCATATTGTATAGTACAGCAAGTCAAGATCAGCTCTGGAAAGTGGATTCAAATGGCTAAATTTGGTAACCTTAAAGCAAAAAATTTAAAATAACTCAGGTCAAGGGCATTAAGATGGCTGATGATGAATAATCATCCGGAGGGGGGAAAAGTAAATTTTAAAAAATAAGGGAAATGAAGTTTTTAATATGTGGGCTGGAAAAAAAATGCTCATTTGAGGATTTGGGGTGTCTGGGTGGCATGGTAGACGGTCAGACAATTTAAACAAAGTAACACCCAACAATATCAACTAGGTTATCAGATTACGAATGGTGAAGAAAAAAAATAAGAAACTTGGGGGGAATAACTAGAATTCTAAGGCACAACACTTATGAAGATTCTTTAAGTTGATTTAAAATAAAGATAGTACATGGACAACTAAGGTTTTAAGATGTTTTTGACTTCAATAGGGATTTAAGTTTGTTTCTCTACTTCATGAACAACAAAATTGAGCTACTATATATATAGATCAACTAAAAGTCCATAATTGAAGATAAAAAGAAACTTCAGCAAAACTATGTTTATACATCCTTTTAATGGAATTTATTGTTACTGCGTAAGGCCTGCAGTTAAAAAGTATCTCATTTGTGGACAGCACTAGCTCTTCCATTGTAATTCTCTATTGTGAATGAACCTGTTTACTTATAAAAATTTGAACTGCAAACTTGTAAAATCAAACAGGTGAATGTTTAGACCTAAGCAAGACACGTGCAAGAAATAAAACATTTTCACATACTAGACTGAGGGAAATTTGAGTGTGGAAATTTTTAGTGACAACTGTTTCTATATAGAACTTCAACAATTATTTATTTCAGCAAGTAAAAAAATATCACTACCTCCAGTGCAGTTTTGAATTTTGCTAGTGCTTCATAAGCCAATTTCCTCATATCAATATCAGGTGAAGATACACTGACAAATGTAACTGCAAGCAAGCCCAAACTAGCAAACTCAATGGGTTCAATATAACCCATTGACAGACAGTGAACCGAGAAGCGCAGGATGAATACAGGATCGTACATTTGCATCTTATCAACGGTCATAGAATAGTCCTGCAGAGTATCACCAACAATTTATTGGACAAGAAAAGTCATGAAAAGATAGTAGCTTCCCATTTAGGAGGGAAAAAAATAAAGAGAACAAGAAATGGCAAATAAGTCTGACCTCAATATAATAGTCAGTGCCATGAGCTTGCCCAAAAAGTACCTCATGGAAGTTTTCAAAGTTATCTTTTTTAATCTTGTTTGGTACCTCATTGACAGATCTATCGTAAGGAAAATAAAGCACAGTTCGTGCACACAACTTGGGGTCAACAGGAACATTCTCTCTAAATTGATTTCTTCGGCGATCTTCAAAGGCTTCAATATCAGTCGTGTTCAAAGAAGCTATGCCCTGGTCCTGTTCCCTTTCTTTTCTCACTTTTAAAGCAACAACGCCCCATAGATAATCCATGTTAGCAATAGTTCCAGTGCTTGACTTGTCACCAGACTCAATTTCAATCATTAGACTATATATTTCTAAATCAACTTCAGAAAGTGTTGCCCCATATGAAGACAAAAGCAAATAAAGCAATTCCTTTGAGTTTATGCCAGTGTCTCCTCCACCATTAACTTCGCTTTGGTGAGCGTTGATGCGGAAAAGCACCCTGACCAACTTAATAAGTTCTAGCTTCTTTAAATTGAGCTGAGATGATGTCATATTACTTCTGTTGAGCGCATCAGTATGAGAAATAACAAGTGATCTTAACATGCTCTGCATAGGAGTAAAAACCAAGCCAAACTGAGTAGAACTATATGATTTGCAGGATAAATGAATTGTTTTCGTGAATTGGGAGTGAGCAAGCAAAAGCTGGAGCAGTGTAATGCAAGAGAAATTCCCCTGAGATAAAGAAGTAAGAACACTTCGCAGCGTCTGCATTGTTGCAAGGTCCTCAAACCTATAGAGAAGAAATGACTTGCCAAATAATTCTATGAATGCAAGTGAATCCAACCTGATAAGGTGATCATACATCGATGCTGTCAGATCCGAAACAGTTCTTATTATGAAGACTTCCAAAAATCTTAACAAAGAAACGTTCTTGTCTTCTAATTGTTTGGAATGATCAATGTCTCCAGGGAATTTCTTGACAAGCAACATCCAGGAATGAATCAAAAAACTTATGAACCGGATTCTTGACTTATCTAGGACATCAGAGGTAACTTCCAACGAATTCATCTTTGTTAATCCTTTATACAGCCAAGACTGGTGTTGACTGTAATCAGGAAATAATAGCATCCTACAAAATTTTATCTTTGCAACAGCTCTATTCACAAAATTTAAAGATTGCTCAAGTGAATCAAACTCAATTTGAGCATGATCACAGCCAAACAGGTCATCATTTGCACTCACATATGGGCAGACGGAATCAAACAGAGTCCATCTCCTTTCCAGCTTCAACGAATCCCCACTTGACACAAGGTAGTCTTGCACCAAAAAAATTGATTTTACAAGAAGACTATTGAAGAAAAGATTCAAGTATTCTTCCTTCGATAAAGGAAAGGATTCATCAAGTTCTATTTCAAAAATTTCCTTGCAGACAAAGCTGTTCCAGTTTGAGAAACCATCCAAGAGTCTCCTCCCATAGAAAGAAATTATATATTCCAAGTGCTTGTATAACTGGCCCCCAAATTTAAAAACAAATGAATTTAAGAACAAGAAGACCATGGGAAGATGCATTACTACTTCGTCATCAGAAAATAGGTCCAAACAAGTTTCTGTCATTGACTTGGCCTTTGGAAGCAAAGGTTTATTTGGTATTTCAGAAATCATGTGTCCAAAGATAGATAGATGCAGGGGGCTTATTTCAGAAATAAGAAATAATAACTCAGATTTCGTTTTGTTCATCCTGTGCAAGCAATGAGAAAGCAGATTTACAGGAGTACTTGCCATAACTCTTGACAAAGCCATAATAGAGTGGAGACACGGATTTTGCATAACTTTATGCATTTTTTTAACAACCTTGACAGCTTTTAGAAGACATGTATCGGCAACGTCTAGTTCAAAATGAATGGCAATCCCATATACTCGAAAAAAAATTCCCTCAAACAGGGGAACGTCAAAACTTTTTTCGTTTATTCCACCAAAGAATTTCAATTCTGTACTTTCTAAGAATGGCTGCCACATGTGCCCCAACAGAAAATCAAAAGCCCAACCAGCAATATGTAAACCAACAGAAAGAGCTGAATTTTTTGATGACGGACAAAAAGCCAAATCATGGAAATCAATCCTGGAGAACAGCCACTTTACCAGTTCAAGCAGCTCAAAGGGAGATATGAAACGAATCAAAGTGTGTAAAGAATAAAATGTAGGGAGCAGAGGCTTGAAGTCCTTTGTTTTGATACATTCATCAAAGTTATTCTTAAATGTCAGAAACAGTTTCTGTGCTAGGCCTTTGAATGCCTTTGCTATCCTCTTATTAGCATGACTATCCTCCAATTGAGATCTTTGACAATTGCACCTAGAATACAAAAGCTCACAAGTTGTTCCTAATAAATTTAGGAGATGATGGTTCATCATATGAACTCCTTGTTTAGCTACTTGTAGAAGTATTTCCGAAGTGTCCCCAAAAACTGAATCCGAACAATCTACATTACCAGAAGAAGGCAATTTCAGTAATGCTGTCACTGAAGGATGATTAAAGATAATTTCTGCAACCTCTGCAGCATACTGCAGTTGTAAAGGAGCCTGAGCATAAGCTGAAGAAAAATTATTTGTATTTTCAACAAATATTTGTTTCAGTGAGTGCTCTGCAAGAGTAAAGCACACTTCAGAAAGCAACTCAAGTTCATCCAATGGTCTAGCAATGTAGGATGATTTTGCCTGATTGATCCAGAAGAGTAAGTTGCAGAAAGAAGAAATCAAATGATCAGGGGGCATCTCTGATAGTTTAGCCAGAAGAAGTTTTTGCAGCTTCGGGTGCTTGAACAAATGTGAATCCTCGCTGTGTGCAATGGCTGAAAAGAGCACATAAAATGGAGCTTTTTCTAAATAGAGAGAAAATGCAGCGGAAGCGGCTTCCATTGAATTGAGATCAACTTTACGAATCATCTCATCATTTCTTTCTTCACCATGCACTCTAACACTTTCCAGACCAGCAGTGAACATCTCAGGCCACAATTTAGAAACATCAGTAAGAAAACTTGATTGAAGAAAAAATATAGACGACAAGACTAAGAAAGTGGCCCCAAGTAAGTTATTTGCAATAGATATGACTGACGGGAAATTCCATAATATCTCAGCAGGCGACGTGCACATCATTGAAAAGGAAAACCCCAGAGTTAATCCAACCAATCCAATACCATACTCACTATTCATAATTCTTTTAACATCCTCGAGAGAACTGACAAAGGAACTGTCAGAATGCATAACTTCCCCAAGAATTGAAGAAATTTTATATGTTTGTCGCTGAAAAATAGTTCGTGAAAAAAGCAATAAGGTCGTCAACGGCCTCCACTCACACGGGCAGGCCGAAAGATCCAAGACATCAACCTTGCAGCTAGAACTCTCCAACTTCTCAGATAACAAACGATCAATAAGAAACGATAATGGGCCAGCATCTACCTAGCCAAGTTCAATTACTAAATTTTGTCAGTGTATCAATGAATGAACCTTCGTACAGAATCATGTAGGGAAAGTAAACCAAGGACAAAAGTAAATAGCATGAAGAAAGAAAGATATAATGCTACCTGAGTATCCATTATATATTTGATTGTGCAACACGCGTACAACGATATCAGCGTCTTTTGGGGTAATGTGAAGGCACCAGAGCCAGAACTAAGCAAGCGCAGGCACTTCTCCAAGATACAAATAATGAAAGGGCTAAATTCAGGAATTAAATCTGCCAGAATATCACATCACCATTAGGATGCAATTTAATTATGCTACGAAAGAAGGGCTTCAATGCAATTAAAATTATAAATCACAGGTAGAGAAGGAAACAGGAGCCACATTTTGTCGTCTTCAGATTTTTTAACTTAATCCTATACATGGAACACCTAAAAATTCTCAGTCTATTAAACCACTTAATCGTTATTATAGTGAGAACCAGAAGACCACGAAAAGAAGATCAGGTTGAAAATCGATTCCTGATCTGAGCTAGGCCAATGTCATTAAAAAGGGCTAAACCAGTGCACCAATGCCACACCACATATAACATAAACATGGTAACATGTCATTAGCAAATGGAAGTAATAAAAAAGCCACATCAGTATAGCGTTATTAGAAATCATTAGAACCCAAGTAAATAGGGAATTGTAAAGGTCATGATTAGGTACCCCAAGCATTTTGGAGTGCTAAATTTGGCTATTTGAATCATTTTTCTTCAATAAACTCCCTTTGTATGATTTTTACGAGGAAAAATTACTCACAAAAGTACAATCTACAACTCTACTAGAAGATTGGTAGTATTCCCTTTATTTTGTCAATAGTTTAAATTAGAAAGGTAATAAGTTCTTCACAAAAGATTCAATACCTTCATGAAAGATTTTTTATAATTCATAAATTAGTCTATACTAAGTAATCACATTTTTCACTAAGAAGCAATTGCAATACTGATCCAGTGCCATGAATTGCTTGGTAATATTATGGCTGTCATGAGTATACCACCTCCTAGACCGAAAAGACGATTCACTACAGTGACTGAGATGCTAATCCTGATCATAGAGCCCTTCAGAAGGCCAAAAACAGTTACAGGAAGTAAAAGAGAAAATATCATTCCTAACACTTCAAAAACGAGACATAATCAAAACCCACCCATCTCCTAACGCTGTTTTATGGAATAATAAGACTCTCACTCCTTCAAGACAACTCCTCGCAATTATAAATAGAAAAGGGACAAGATAAAACAAAATTGTTAGGCAAAATTGAACCATAAGAATAAAGAAACTAAATGAAAACTTCGTAAAAAAATACGGAAGGAATTTCACCCCACTATGGCTATCAAAATATAAAAAGCATTTCAACAGAAACTAAAGCCAAGTCCCAAGAGTCCTAATGCCAGTTAATAAAGATTCAAAAACAAATGCTAATATCCCTTCTCAATTGTTTTCCACTTATCTTTGGTCTGTATGTCTTCCATCATTACAAATTCTCTCTACACTAATTGCTCGAGTTCTCTTACTTCAACTCGTCAACTTAAAGAAATACATTTTATCAGTAGCTCTGATCAACATTTTATCTCTATACTAAATCTCAACTCAAACAGAAATAGCAGGAGAATAAGATGATTTTAAAATTTTACACAAAAACAATTGATCACTAATGAGAACAATTTGATAAAAGAAACTGTAGCTTCAGCTAAAATTTTCGTGAATAAAGACAATGGACAAAATTTCAATTACCTTTACCACTTTCTGAATCATAGGTATAATGCCTCAAGAGGTCCATGTATTTAAATAAGTTATTTCCAATTGTTGAAACAGCATCACATAAAAAAGAAACAATAGTTGAAGACAGCTGTTGTAAGATTTCAACCTCTGGTTCTTCAACATAAATACCGTTGCTGTTATAGCCTGGTATAAAGAAGAACCAAGCAAAAATTTCCCTTGCATTATTGTCAAATGCACCAGTACTAAACATGGCTGCTTGTGCCAGAATATAAGCTTGTTCTTTTATCTCCCTAATTGGTGAATAAATTAACAAGCTCAGAAATGGATGTAGATGCCTATACATTTGTGCCTGGGTTCTAATCTGAGTCCTGTATTTAGAAAACCAACCAACATGCTGAATAAGCAGTGGTAATAAGGACTGCAGCAGAATAGGTGGTAGTGATACGGGATTACTTGGTAGAACTTTAAAGAAATCAAAAGACCCCTCAAAAGCTGCAGGCATGGTCCTCTGCAAAAGAATATCAGAGCATCCACAATCAGCAAAATAGAGAATAATTTAACTAGGAAGAATGGAAATTATCCTATAGGTCCTAAGTGGGACATTATTTAAATTCATGTATTCAAGTCCTTGATTATTTCTTAATATCAAACAATAAATCAGTTTCATCATCCTTAAAGCTTAACCAACACGGCCGTACATCAACATAGTTATCGAGTATTTACAAACTCAGAAATGTTTACCATTTTTAGTGCTTGATTGTATCAGAATAGATTTTCCAAAGGTGAAAATTTTGGCTAAACTCAGGAAGATCAATTTATTTCATAGATATTCTAGTATTTCTCCTTTATACTAAAATATTTAGTATCTCACAACTTACAAGATAGATTTGAAGTACATTAAGCAGCTTGGAGTAAAAATATGTTTCCCCTTCTTTTAGAGCCATGTCTATCAAGGAGCATTGACGCAAACCCCAAATATCTCCAATACTCTTCACAAAATCGGTTCCATTACTAGACTGATGCCCATCACTTGAATCCAGAACCCCTTCACTGTCCCCAGATGAATTTAACTCGGGAAAAGAATTAATCCCACCTACAAGAATGTCCACATCCTCGTTTGCAGTAGAAGCTTTCAGCTTTTTCCTACCATTCCTATTATGTTCTGACTTAAGAACTGATTCAGCTTTTCTCTTTGAAAGAGACCGGAGATTCTTGTAGTGACTATTCATAAAAGACAAAAATGACAAAAGAACTTGGGGATCAGGAAGCAAAACGCGGACTTCATTCTGAATGTCTTGCTTTAGAGCCGTCCATCCATGCAGCATTTGATTCTTTGAATAACATGTCTCCAGAGAGTTCATTAAAGACTCCAAAACCTTTAATTCCTCCAGTACAAGCCTCAAAGTTCCGTGTTTTACAAGAGAATCAGAGTGAAGTAACCCTTTATTTATTACTAATCTAGAAAAAGGCCGTGGGCTTATACATTTCATTATATTTTGCACATATGGACTGTCAAATGTAGGTGGATCTCGAGAATCAACAAAACTAAAAGCAATCCCATCACTCACTGAGGATACCACATTTGCAGCCAAAGAAATAGCAGCAAACCTGCAAATACCTCAGTCACTGCACTTAATCAAAAAGACACAAAAAACTTATGCATATATTTGTAAAATTAGGAAGTCTTTCTTCATACATGTATCTATATAGTTTGCACATCATAGTATGTGTTGCCACATAGTAAATCATAATATATTGCATTGGAAATGCTAACCAGTTAGGTGATGCGAGATCTTCAAGGTTGAAAGGGAACTCATCCAAATATGCAGAACCAAGTGACGGCCTTCCATTCACAATAGCCAGAAGCAGATCCTTGTGGTACTCAACCTCAGTTGCCTTCAACTTCTTCATCAAACCCAAAAGTCGTTTTGGATTCCCTCTCAAAGGACTTGGCTGTCTGTCCAAATCCGGCATCAAGCCGTTCTCAGGATTAGTACAGACCGTAATCAACACACTGTGAGCCAGTGCCGCAGCATCCCCAAAATCAGCCCTCCCTGAAATGCTAACCAACTTTTCCAAAGTAACGCTACCAAACAACACACTCCTAAGCCCGGGAGGCACCGAAGACTCGGGCACTAGCACCCTGTGGCGCAATATTGAGAGAACATGAACAACAGTCTCCTCGTCATCATTTCCCAGACCCCTCAACACCCCTGAATACATCTCCTTCTGTTGCAAAATCCCCCTCAGCAACCTCGGATTTCCAACCTCCAAAAATGCCATCGCAAACCCCACATATGCTTTCCTTGTTGAGTATTTCTTCCTTCTCTCCTCAAATCTTTTTGCCCTCAATTTGACTTCGGCAAGTTTTGGAAAAATAGTTAGCTTAAAATCAAAACTCTTTGCCACTTCCCACGCCATCTGAGAACTACGCCTTATAATCGAGGCCAACAACAGGAGCACGGAATTCTGCCTCTTTACCTCTTTACTATTCAGCTCCCTATACAAATCCTTCATCTTCTCCTCAATTATCACTCGAGCAAACTTATCCAATGCCCGCCCAATATTAACACCACTATTAACATCCAAATTATCAATCATCCCACTGGGGTGGCTTAAAATCACGGAAATCAAACTTAACAGGTATGAAAACCCAGGTTTTTCTTTCCGGGCATTCCAGGCTTGGAAAATCTCAACAAGCTTGGACGACGTTTGAATGTAAGCTAGGAGGAATTCTGGTCCAGACTCGGACTTGAGGAGTTTGATGAACTCTTTTGAGGCATCAGAACAGAGTTTTGATTCAACGGAAGTGAGATTTCGGAGGAGTTCTTTGAGTTTAGCTTCATGGTTGATTTTGTTTGTGAATTCTGGCAGCTTTTGTTCATTGCAGTCAATGCCATCGGCGTCTTCCATTTGGGCTTTAAGGGACTGAATCAAAACAGAAGATTAACGATTAATTTACAGATAATCACTATGATAGAAAGAGCGCGACAGAGATGGAGAGAAACGATAAGTCCATAAACCCTAAACCTTGATATCCGAGGTCCCTTATTTCCTTTTCCTTTTCCTTTTCCTTTTCCTTTTCCTTTAATTAAAAAGACCGGTCGGGTCGGGCCCAACTGGCCCGATCGAATTTCGATTTTAGAGCCATCCGAGAAACTTTTTTAAATGGTAAGTACTTCAATAGTCTCTTTATTTAGAGCCTATTTGAGCTCCATTTTTTATTAAAAAATGTATTTTAAAATAGTGATTTAATGAAAAATGTGTGATTAAAAAATAAGATAAAGTTTTAAATTTGCGTGTAGTATTATGTTATTAAAGAATGTGTGATTGAAAATAAAAAAGAGAAAATTGTATTTTGAAAATAATGAGAATCAAACGAGGGTTTAAAATTAAACACTTAAATTTACTACTACTACTACTATATATATATATATATAATTTTTTTTTTCACTAGCTTCCCTACAAAAGAGTCATTTGGAACATAATTTTAAAAATATCTATAAATTTGAAGAGTAAAAACATTAAAATGTTCCAACATGCTTTTTATATTTATAAAACTAGAACTCTAAAGATAGAAAAGAGAAGAAAGTTATTTCTCTATTGTATTCATCAAACTCTTAGGTATATATACAAGTTATAAATCATATGTTAGGAAGGAAAACTAATTACGTCAAATCCCTATAAATCATAGTCAAATATATTTACTTCCTATTCTAGAAATATAGTCTGTAATACTCCCCCTCAAGTTGGAGCATAGATGTTTATCATGCTCAACTTATTACAAAGATAATCAATCTGAACCCCATTTAGAACCTTTGTGAAAATATCTCTCAATTGTTCTCCTGTGTTTCCCATACCCTGTAGAAATCAAACCTTGCTGAATCTTCTCACGAACGAAATGACAATCAATCTCAATGTGTTTAGTTCGTTCATGAAATATTGGATTAGATGCAATATGAAGTGCAACTTGGTTATCACACCATAACTTAGCCGGTATTGAAATCTTGAGGCCCACTTCAGTGAGGAGCTCATGTATCCACATTATTTCACACACAGACTTAGCCATAGCCCTATATTTTGATTATGCACTTGAACGTGAGACCACATTCTGCTTCTTGCTTTTCC